>JARACY010001001.1:0-69328 GCA_029255725.1 Scrobipalpa atriplicella | reverse complement strand
CACCCGCAGCTAAGAGTTTTCCCGTGGGATTGAGTTCCCGCGCTGTTCCTACCTATAAAATTGACGGAATTTCCATACAAACTTCCATCCCCTATTTAACCCCCTTAGGGGTGGAAAATACAAAAACGCTGAAACACGTGTTCATTATTTTTAAATCCTAAATACAAAATTTGAAGATCCTACCTTCAAAATTGACGGACTTTCATACTAACTTCAACCCCCCTTTTTACCCGTTTAGGGAGGGAAAATCCGGAAATCCTTTCTTAGTGGGAGGTTACGTTATAAGAGGAACTTGCTCTCTAAGTTTAATGATTCTAGCTTTAGTAGTTTAGGCTCTGCGTTGATGAATCAGTCAGTCAGTCAGTAAGGACAAACGAATTTATAAGTATAGATAAATATAGAGAATTTAGATCTTTAGTAAAATGTTTATTTTTAAAATTAAAAAGAACAACTATAAGGCGATTTAACGCTGTTTATTAGTGTTCTAGTTTCAGAGCGTGGGATTTGCCGTAATAGGTCGTAAGCTTCCCTGGTACGTTACAAAATGGCGGATGGCAGGCGAAGGGTTGTAAAAGGCGTTTTAAGGATTTTAATCCTTAATACTGTTTATTTTTGCAAATTGGTATTAAAAAGAACAATTAACGCGATCTACCCGCTGTTCATTATTGTTCCTAGTTTCAGAGCTTTTCGGTATTAAGCTCCGGGATTTGCCGTAATAGGCTGTAAGCTTCTTTGGTACGTTACAAAATGGCGGATGGCTTAGGCGAAAGGTTTAGAATTTAGGTAATACGCGTTTTAAGGATTATAATCCTGAATAATGTTTATCTATTCTAATAAATGTATTCAACGTGATTACGTATTTGATTACTAAGGAAATCCGTTTTTAAAAAGTCATCATTAAGTTACGCCTTTATCCCTAACGGGGTAGGCAGTTTAAGACGCCTAGTAAAAGGTGTTTTCGCTACATCTGCGACAAATAAAGACAGCAATTTTATAGCTTGGCCAGGTTTACCAGGTTGACCCTACTCTATGGTAGTTTTTTTAGCTACTGTTCAATGGTCAAGGTATAAATTATAGGTGATCAAACGAACTTCTTGAAGTGAAGTTCGATCATTATTATGTGAGTCGTTTCATTCGAAGATATTTATTATACCTGAAGAATTAAACGACGAAACATAATCGCTAATATGGCTATAGTGAGAGGTTTCTTTGAAGATATAGAGTTTGTATCCAGCTACTAGTATTTATTTGTTTATTTCTTTGTTGTCTGCAGGTCGTCCACTCCTACTCCTACCCTCAAGCTGCCAGCATCATGACGCTGCACTGGTGGATGCACTGGTTCTGGGTGACGACGCTGCTTATCATATACGGTAAGTCAGCAAGTAATCATAATTGCATACGTTTAAAATTATATTTGTGACACGTATCGACTCCTTCACGGCAAACCTATTTACGATATGAATATAATAATGAGATATTTAAATAAACGTGATCACAGACGATATCCTTAATTGGATATTATTCTATTTTCAGCTTCATTTAATGAAAGCTCAATTTTTTCTTATGAACTGTGAGCTTCCTACTCCTACACAATATCTGATGAAATAAATTTATCAAGAAATAGGGAGAAAACTTTTTTTGAAGCAGAAATAAATACAAAATTATTTATCTTAATAAGAAAAGATCGTATCGTCTTAACGAGTCGGAACGAAAAATGCTTTTACAAAATATAATGAGCAAACTGAATTCAATTTAAGTTAATGATTTTTTTATTAACTCGACCGTAACGGAGACACTCAAGCATGACCTTATCAATTCTAGTCAAGCAACAAGTCCTCAGAGCACTTGTTGCTAATTTTATACTTGAGTATTGCTGACTGTAATATCGATCCTCCCACGCAGCTTCTGTACAGTCTGAATATAAAATACTTGTACCTTGAAACCCACACTTTTCTTCTTCTTATCGAGTGAGTTTTCAAGTCGAACAACGACCCGGTGAACCCTGGTGTCAGAGTTTTTCAAACCGCCTAGATGAATGGTTTTGATAACAAGAATGAAATTAATTGAAACGTTATCAGCGAATCGTGTTAGGACGGCGTACAAATATTATTAAGGTATATCCTAAAATCCATTATGAAAATTCAAAACCCTGCTACTGGTTTTTCCTTCCCGTTATCCAGTCTCCAAAATTAAGAAACAAAATCGTAAACGGAAATTGAATTTTAGACCCCGGAGAGAGACACGTATGTAAATCAAGGACTGGATTCATTTAGGCCCGGACGGAATATGAGCATAATTTTTCAGACATGCTTTCAGTAGCGTACTCGTCCTCGAATTAACATATTTTATCAATTTACCGCGTCAGCTTGTGTGAATGGGTAAACCATTTAACATTTCAATTGTACTCACTGAAGTGGATTAAAATGTACGATTTACATATTAATTCAAATAGAAAAGTACAGAGCTCCTATCTTTTAATAGTCAGCAAAGGCGATATTTAGGCTGAAAACCGTTTCTCACTATCTGATATGTATTTAAAATTCCTGTCTCTACAATAATATTCATATGTTTGACCCTCAAAGTGTATCACATACCTACTTATGGCACCTACGGCTTTTAAAAGGCCATTGACGCTGACAACACCTTAAATGGTGAAGGCGTGACTGTATATCACAGTCGTTTCGCGTCTAACTGTGCATAAAATTGCGGACGATATGCTTTTCGAGCGACGATCTCGTTCAAGTATCAAGATACTTTTTCTTCGTGAATATGCATGAGTTTACTCAGTTTACTCCAAGTGTAATGTGATGTGATGTGCCAAGTCTTTGCACTGGGACGGTGAACTGGTTAGAAGCGGTTCCTTGCACACGGCAATGAATAGTTTTGAGCGCAATTAAATGTTTTGGTTTAGCCAATTTGCATGTTTGTTTACTAGACCAGGTATTTTTTGTGAATTAAGAGATTGAGAAAGCATTTTAAATGTTTCTTTGAAAAGTAATGAAGCGCTTAATAGGTGGATGGTCCAGTATAGTGATGGCATTAATTACCTCTCGGAGAGATAGAAATGGGACGGTATTATTCTAACCCGGAATAACCGGTGTCTGTCTATTAAATCTAGTAAATATTAATGCAACCATCTTTATCGCAACATTTTTTCCCACGTGACATTCTTAGCCATTAATAGCATCATGATCATGAGCTATGAATATAATAACCACAACGTCCTTCAAGGAATAATTGAAGCCTTTTACGGTAATCCAATAAATGTAACAAGTATAGCTGACTCATAGCGGTTTAAAAATCAAATGGTGCCATCTACATGTATTTTTTTATATTCACGCTAAAACGGCTTTAAAAGCATACAGATTTAAAATAACATGGAAAACCGCATCAAAATCAGAAAACTAGCGTTCCGAGATCATGTTGATTTCCTCTAATTAACCATATCATTAAACAAGTTCTTTAGTTTAAAGCAGCAGCCATTATTTGAATCAGTTCCTAGACTAGATGAAACTACTAACAACAAAGACTGTATACCACAGACGAGTGCGATACACAGATCTATCTTAAACAACCTTCAAAACTTGTCAGACTTGGCGGAACGACCTTTGTTCTGGGTCGTTGACGCTCGGCCTACCTCGTTAGGGATACAGGCGCGATAGTATGTATGTATGCATGTATGAGTGTGATACACTACATATACGACTTACAAGACTAACAATAATACCTACCACTACCTCGGTACCATTAAGTTAAAAGCTGAAAACGTAGTAAACGAGTGTGAAAGAAAATGTTTTTAGTATGTACAGATACAGACATTTTACAAAATAGGTGTTGAAATGCTGTGAGTTACATAAAAGCAAAGTCATGGTCACACTTCCACAATGGCCGAATCAAATCAAGAATTTGCGTATAAAATGCCGTGACGTGACCTTACTATACCGATAAAGAACAAAACAATTTCTGCAATTCGAGTTACAGGAGTTATCATCGAGACACAATACAACAGTAGAAATGTCTTGAACAGCCTGTCTCTTAGACAGCGGGATGAGTAATGCTGAATGTGCCTCTTTTCATATCATAGTCCATCATAGACCTTGAATTTCTTACATTATCTTGAAAGACAGTCTGAGGATATTAAATACATACCTAGGTTAAATGAATATGCCGATAAGGGACCTCTTTTCATTGTCCAGAATAGGGTCTCATCGGTCCGGAAAGTCATTTAGATTGCTCTTTGCACTACACGGGGTACTTTGATCCGTATTTTGCCCAGAACGCACTTTAGTTCTAAAAATTTTAGATGTAGTTGAGGTTGATCTACAAATCCTATAGTAAGGTTCTCCATTTTCATTGATTCATACTTTGATATTACTTATTTAGCTCTGCATTTTCTATCAGGTACTGTTCTAAAATTTTGTCGGTAGCAATCAGTTTTGTCTCTACATTTATTAATTTTCTTCTTGTCTCTCTTAATTCTTCTTTAATATCAATACGTTTGGCTGTGTCGAATCTTTCGACTAACGCGTGACTTACCATCGAGATACAGCAGTAGAAACGTCTTGAAAGACAGTCTTAGGATATCAAAGACATGCTGGATGAATATGCCTAAGGTGCCTCTTTTCATAGTCCAGCATATTCCAATACAATAAAGACCAAAACAAATATTAATGTTCGAGTTACACGAGTGACTATCTGTCGAGATATGGTGGTTGAAACATCTTGAAAGAGTCTTAGGATATCAAAGACATGTGGGATGAATATGCCGAAGGTGCCTCTTTTCATACGAGTAGTTTAGTCTGTGGAAACTCCCATCTGTCTCTTTGAGGTACTTCGTCTTTGAAAGACGTATGCACATGTTTATTTCTGTTTCTTGAGGCTTTGTAATATGCCTTTGACTGTAAAGATGCAGAGCTTGGGGTATTTCTGTTGGGCTAAGAAAACTAGCATGTAGGTTGTTTATTAAGCCACAAGAAAGACTAAGAATAAGAAATGATTTTATTTTAAACAAATCATTAATTTATTTGTAAAACCAACAGTTGATTACGTAAGTACATTAAATAATCACAAATAAAATATTTCATTCAGCGCGCCACATCGAGGTAAAGTACCCAAGATGCTGTCAGCGTTACCCCGGGCAAACTAATAAAAATTATCAAGCCAAGTTCTTGCATAAAACGATTAAACTAAAATTAGATTAGAAGTATATACTTTTTTTACACTATGTAACAGAATATATAATAGTACTAACTATGTGAAAATATTGGAAGACAAAAACCCCCATTGCATACATATACTAAAATCACAAACCTCTTGACTTCTAAAAAGGAGGCTAAAATAATTGTCCTAGATTCTTGGTATATCAAAGACTTGGAGGTTTTCCTAGATGACGACAAGGACGAGTTTATACAATAGCTATTGTTCTCTTTATTATATTTTTTGTAATATAAGATGCATCATGCATATGCATAGGCAAACATACTGCCCTATTGGCAATTAAGTGGTTAAGTTACCATCGTTTAAAAGATATTTATCAATTTAAAAAAAACACAAATGGACAACAACAATTTTAGTTGAGATATAGGTAGTTTAATCGTCTTTAATCAATCTCGTTTAATCAAATTAATCAATATTAACAGTCTGTCTTATTTTCCTTACTGCAAAAACTTCATTACAAAATTTCAAGAAGGCAATAGATGATATTTCAAAATGTAATTCCTTGAATGCTGAGACTAGAATGATATAAAAGAAAATCCTCTGAGACAAAAATATCAAACAATGTTCAAGCCACGATCTAGCCAACAAGACAATACTAAAGAAGGCAAAATAATACGTCCTAGATGACGGCAAGGGCGTCTCTAACAATGCCTATTGTTCTTGCTATTTGGGTAATTCGAGATATGGACACTAGTCTATCTTAGAGAAGGGAAGGGATCCGCCATCATGGTTTTTCATGTTTAGGTGCCTTGTGGGTATCCTTGGTCAACATGACACCTAATAGTAGGTACTTACCTATCTATGAATATAAATCTGTCTCCTCCGACAACGACGTCAAATCGTCTGATTCTAGTTTTTGATTAAAAATAAACTACGATAGTGTTTTGTCTATTTTTTTTCTGATATCTGTATAGGTTACATTAGATAAAAGTATTGTAATCTAGCCTACTCTCCAGTATTTCCGCTAAAAGTCAGTTTTTTGTCGTCGGTGCGATATTTTTTTTTTATACTAACAACTGTATACTTTTGCACAACAACACGTCTACAACAATGTATATATTGTACATGGTTTTATCTAGTTAATCTGTAAAACGAGCAAACTTATCAGAACGCAAAGGTCGTGTTACCTGAAGCGAGTCTAGTAGAGGCTGGTCGAGGATTAGGCGCAAATGAGAGCAGTAACAAGTTCAAACTTATTAAACTTTGTGGACGGAGGCTTATACAAAACACACGCTGACGAAATTCTGAATATTTGTTCTAAGTATATTACAATAATTCATGTAGCTTCTACACTGGACTGGATAAGTTTGGGAGTGATAGGAAAACATAGAATGTTTCAGCTACTTCTCTTTCGGACATAGACTGTAGAAATAAGCGGAGGGTGACAAAGGCTTTAGCGTGTTGAAATTTAGCCGGAAGGCTGACAACCCATAACTATAGCAATATACAGTTCGTACATTCTGAAATGACTCTCAAACATTTTACAACATGGTGAAAACGCCCTTTTATGAGATTCTTAACGCTCTGTCTACCCCATAAAAATACAGGCGTGGCTGTTTGTAAAATACTTAAACCACTATGAGTCAGCTATACTTGTTACATTTATTGGATTACCGTAAAAGGCTTCAATTATTCCTTGAAGGACGTTGTGGTTATTATATTCATAGCTCATGATCATGATGCTATTAATGGCTAAGAATGTCACGTGGGAAAAAATGTTGCGATAAAGATGGTTGCATTAATATTTACTAGATTTAATAGACAGACACCGGTTATTCCGGGTTAGAATAATACCGTCCCATTTCTATCTCTCCGAGAGGTAATTAATGCCATCACTATACTGGACCATCCACCTATTAAGCGCTTCATTACTTTTCAAAGAAACATTTAAAATGCTTTCTCAATCTCTTAATTCACAAAAAATACCTGGTCTAGTAAACAAACATGCAAATTGGCTAAACCAAAACATTTAATTGCGCTCAAAACTATTCATTGCCGTGTGCAAGGAACCGCTTCTAACCAGTTCACCGTCCCAGTGCAAAGACTTGGCACATCACATCACATTACACTTGGAGTAAACTGAGTAAACTCATGCATATTCACGAAGAAAAAGTATCTTGATACTTGAACGAGATCGTCGCTCGAAAAGCATATCGTCCGCAATTTTATGCACAGTTAGACGCGAAACGACTGTGATATACAGTCACGCCTTCACCATTTAAGGTGTTGTCAGCGTCAATGGCCTTTTAAAAGCCGTAGGTGCCATAAGTAGGTATGTGATACACTTTGAGGGTCAAACATATGAATATTATTGTAGAGACAGGAATTTTAAATACATATCAGATAGTGAGAAACGGTTTTCAGCCTAAATATCGCCTTTGCTGACTATTAAAAGATAGGAGCTCTGTACTTTTCTATTTGAATTAATATGTAAATCGTACATTTTAATCCACTTCAGTGAGTACAATTGAAATGTTAAATGGTTTACCCATTCACACAAGCTGACGCGGTAAATTGATAAAATATGTTAATTCGAGGACGAGTACGCTACTGAAAGCATGTCTGAAAAATTATGCTCATATTCCGTCCGGGCCTAAATGAATCCAGTCCTTGATTTACATACGTGTCTCTCTCCGGGGTCTAAAATTCAATTTCCGTTTACGATTTTGTTCTTAATTTTGGAGACTGGATAACGGGAAGGAAAAACCAGTAGCAGGGTTTTGAATTTTCATAATGGATTTTAGGATATACCTTAATAATATTTGTACGCCGTCCTAACACGATTCGCTGATAACGTTTCAATTAATTTCATTCTTGTTATCAAAACCATTCATCTAGGCGGTTTGAAAAACTCTGACACCAGGGTTCACCGGGTCGTTGTTCGACTTGAAAACTCACTCGATAAGAAGAAGAAAAGTGTGGGTTTCAAGGTACAAGTATTTTATATTCAGACTGTACAGAAGCTGCGTGGGAGGATCGATATTACAGTCAGCAATACTCAAGTATAAAATTAGCAACAAGTGCTCTGAGGACTTGTTGCTTGACTAGAATTGATAAGGTCATGCTTGAGTGTCTCCGTTACGGTCGAGTTAATAAAAAAATCATTAACTTAAATTGAATTCAGTTTTGCTCATTATATTTTGTAAAAGCATTTTTCGTTCCGACTCGTTAAGACGATACGATCTTTTCTTATTAAGATAAATAATTTTGTATTTATTTCTGCTTCAAAAAAAGTTTTCTCCCTATTTCTTGATAAATTTATTTCATCAGATATTGTGTAGGAGTAGGAAGCTCACAGTTCATAAGAAAAAATTGAGCTTTCATTAAATGAAGCTGAAAATAGAATAATATCCAATTAAGGATATCGTCTGTGATCACGTTTATTTAAATATCTCATTATTATATTCATATCGTAAATAGGTTTGCCGTGAAGGAGTCGATACGTGTCACAAATATAATTTTAAATGTATGTTGTTGCCTAATTATTTACGCTACTTTTGTACTCGAAAAGTTACAAAATACATGAGATAAATTTTGTATAATGTTACATTTGATAAAAATGATCAAGTTTTTAATTTATGTAACTTCGCTTTTAGATTTCATAGTTGGACTCGTTCTACGGTTGATTTTGTATTTTACTGGATAGTTATGTTACCTATAACTATAAATATTTGCAAATCCTTCCAAACCATCACGTTGTACATGTACACCATTCTAAATTATTAAAACCTTTTTTCGCAATTTTACCTACAGAATTCTCTCCGTTCTTGTTTTAGTATAGAGCGATGCAACTATAGTAATCTGGGTTAATGAAGCCCCGAAGAGACAAGACCGAAAAAGAACAACTAAGTCGATCTACCCGCTGTTCATTAGTGTTCTTAGAGCTTTTCAGTACTGAGCTCCGGGATTTGCCGTAATATAGGCCGTAAGCTTTCTTGGTACGTTACAAAATGGCGGACGGCTTAGTAAGAATTCAGATTCATTTTTTGTAATCTATTTTGGAACTTTGTATTTTATAATGTAACTAGCTTTCCGCCCCGCGGTTTCACCCGCAGCTAAGAGTTTTCCCGTGGGATTGAGTTCCCGCGCTGTTCCTACCTATAAAATTGACGGAATTTCCATACAAACTTCCATCCCCTATTTAACCCCCTTAGGGGTGGAAAATACAAAAACGCTGAAACACGTGTTCATTATTTTTAAATCCTAAATACAAAATTTGAAGATCCTACCTTCAAAATTGACGGACTTTCATACTAACTTCAACCCCCCTTTTTACCCGTTTAGGGAGGGAAAATCCGGAAATCCTTTCTTAGTGGGAGGTTACGTTATAAGAGGAACTTGCTCTCTAAGTTTAATGATTCTAGCTTTAGTAGTTTAGGCTCTGCGTTGATGAATCAGTCAGTCAGTCAGTAAGGACAAACGAATTTATAAGTATAGATAAATATAGAGAATTTAGATCTTTAGTAAAATGTTTATTTTTAAAATTAAAAAGAACAACTATAAGGCGATTTAACGCTGTTTATTAGTGTTCTAGTTTCAGAGCGTGGGATTTGCCGTAATAGGTCGTAAGCTTCCCTGGTACGTTACAAAATGGCGGATGGCAGGCGAAGGGTTGTAAAAGGCGTTTTAAGGATTTTAATCCTTAATACTGTTTATTTTTGCAAATTGGTATTAAAAAGAACAATTAACGCGATCTACCCGCTGTTCATTATTGTTCCTAGTTTCAGAGCTTTTCGGTATTAAGCTCCGGGATTTGCCGTAATAGGCTGTAAGCTTCTTTGGTACGTTACAAAATGGCGGATGGCTTAGGCGAAAGGTTTAGAATTTAGGTAATACGCGTTTTAAGGATTATAATCCTGAATAATGTTTATCTATTCTAATAAATGTATTCAACGTGATTACGTATTTGATTACTAAGGAAATCCGTTTTTAAAAAGTCATCATTAAGTTACGCCTTTATCCCTAACGGGGTAGGCAGTTTAAGACGCCTAGTAAAAGGTGTTTTCGCTACATCTGCGACAAATAAAGACAGCAATTTTATAGCTTGGCCAGGTTTACCAGGTTGACCCTACTCTATGGTAGTTTTTTTAGCTACTGTTCAATGGTCAAGGTATAAATTATAGGTGATCAAACGAACTTCTTGAAGTGAAGTTCGATCATTATTATGTGAGTCGTTTCATTCGAAGATATTTATTATACCTGAAGAATTAAACGACGAAACATAATCGCTAATATGGCTATAGTGAGAGGTTTCTTTGAAGATATAGAGTTTGTATCCAGCTACTAGTATTTATTTGTTTATTTCTTTGTTGTCTGCAGGTCGTCCACTCCTACTCCTACCCTCAAGCTGCCAGCATCATGACGCTGCACTGGTGGATGCACTGGTTCTGGGTGACGACGCTGCTTATCATATACGGTAAGTCAGCAAGTAATCATAATTGCATACGTTTTAATTTGGACTTGACAAAACTATATTTCTTACTAGACAATTTCACCCTAGAAAAACAAAAATTCCCGCGGTGAAAGTATTATAGGTCCTATTCCAGGACCAAACCTATTATGTGTGCCAAATTTCATCCCAATCCATCCAGAGGTTAAAGCGTGACTGTGGTACAAATCTCCAAACATTTAAATATTCAAACATCTAATGTTCGTATTTACAATATTACCTATAATTGGGTACTTGACTGGGTAGCTTAAAAAATTCAAAACGTTTATACTTAAAACTAATGGCTAAAAATATTGTGGATTTCATTCATCATAAAAAAAAATGCACATTTAGATTTTAATAATCGAATTAAAAGTATATAAGTTATTGTTTTGATTAGTCAATATTTACTAAAATGTGACGTCATAATTTACTATTTTCATACAAAAAAGCGTTTTTGACATTTAATAAAAAGTTGCTGATTTGACTAGTTGGAAAGTAGCCAAGTACTCCTGCAATTTATGACTCGATACCAATCTTAGTTGTTCAACAATCGAACGAGATGTTGACACGAATAGTATTACCACTACACCTTTGGAAATTAAGGCTATTTTCGAATAAAACAATTTATAGTCCCAGAATGGTTGGCTGGACGCAAAGAAAGAACTATAAATCTTGCTTTACCCACTCACGCAGTAAAAAACGTTGCTACAGTCATCAAGGAAACTATTAAACTTAATTACACACGTAGTACTTAGTTCTGAAAGTGAGAGCTTGAAATATTGCCTTATATGTCTAGTCATTAAGATCGTAATTGCTCAATACCTACATACATACATACATAAAATCACGCCTTTATCCCTAATGGGCTAGGCAGAACAAAAACGACCTAAATATAAGGTCATCCCGCCACGTCTGACAAGTTTTGAGGGTTAATACAGATGTTGATTATGTATATTACTATAGTGACGGGTTGTCAGCCCATCGCCTAAATTGCAATACACTGAAACGCTCGATTCCCTTAGCTGACTTTTACAGCATGCACGGGAGGAGTTGCAGCTGGCACATTCTGTTTTTCTATCACTCCCAGTCCAGCATGGAAGTACTTAAAGTTTAGTAGCTCTCCTCCCTCAATTTGCTCAATAACTAAAGCTAATTGAATATAATAACAGGCATACTCTTTTCGGTTTAATACGTTTGTTTTAATTTCTCTGTTTTTATTACAGGCTAATGTGTTTGTAAACCAAATTATTTTGCTATACTTTACTCTTATTTTGACTATAAATACTTCTTATTATTGTTTACGAAATAAATAAAAATTGTTGAAGTATTTTCCGAGAATGTTTCTTTCGTCTTCAAAACAAAATACAAAAATCTCATGAGACTTACTTTGAGCTCGATCCAAATGAAATTATCTTGAGTAATAAAAATTCACAAGAATTTTCCACTTTACTCAAGTCGTTTTCTATGTTTTGTAGCTGTATGTAGACAGTAGAGTATTAACGCACTTTTATGTCTACGCTATTCTTCACTACTTTGCTACGCATCACGTAGCGTATTGCTACGTCACGTGTCGTAGCGAGAACGAGATCTGTATTTTGTCTCCAAACTGTAGGGTAGATGCACAACGATAGTTTCTGTACAAAATGTGATTTTTTGGATCATCATTAAATGAAGAATTGATTATAGCTATTAATGACGTAGGACTGAGTTCCATAGTCCCGTATTCCGGACTGAGGGCGTATAAATTCCGTACAAAATTATGTCTTAAGACGCGTGTACAAATTAAACAGCTTTGCTGTATCAGTACACATTGGAGTTCTTTGGTCCTGTTTCCAACATTCTACCCAGTCCACATAGCACACGAAAAAGCTGCTTAGAGTTGCATTATTGTATCTGTGACGCTCCCAGCATTCGAAGATGTAAGCAGGGCTGAGACGGGTTACGTAAGTAAGCTGTTGTAAAGCTTTTATCTCGAACAGCTTGTATCGTACTACAAGCTAGCTAAGTAAATGATTCACTCACTCCACCCAATCCAACACACGAATAAGCTGCTTAAGCGGTTGCGTTGCATCTGTGACGATCCCAGCAAGCTCCCAGCTCTCAAGGATGTAAGCACAGCTTAGACTGGCTCCGTAAGTAAGCTTTTGTAGAGCTTTGATCTCGGACAGCTTTACCGTAGCACCTACAATTTACAAGCAAGTTAAATAAATGGCTCATTCTGTTACTTACCTGAGGTTATGAAGGTCTTTGGAGCAAGAACTACCTTAAGATTAAAGAGTATACGGGATATTACGTAGTTTAGCTGGCCTACAAAATTCGTCAAGTTTTGGGACTGTTGAAAAAAACAGTTACATAAAACAGATTTTTAAGGATTTTTAATAAAGTCAAACCTTGCGTTAGAACAGCTGTATGCCTGTGACAGTCAGGTAAAATCTAATAAGAAAAATAATCTACAGAGAAAAAAAAAAAAACACGAAAAAATAATAAATTCTATGTTACATGAAAATGTTACATTTTCATTCCTCTCGCTCCATATTCAGTTTGTAAACAGAACACCTCTGTTATTTAACCCAGTTTGCTTGTTTAACATAATTATCACATTTGCTGCGACCTTCTACTTAGCATGAACGTGTTAAAGATGTGGTGGCATTGGTGGGTTTGTGATAACGATGATCATTACTGTGTTTATCGTCTTGCAGTAACAGTTTAATGTTACACTTAGCAAGCCTTTGTTAGTGTCCTGCTGGAAAAGCAACAATATCTTCGCTTTGTTTTAATTGGCATGGGATTGAAACCTCACCAAGCGTTGAGGTCACAGACCCTGCCACCCTTAAGTGGGATATTCAGTTAAAGTTATCCATAGGAAAGCCTGTGGTAGCGTTATCTTGCATATATCTCCTTACTGCCCCATTCTGAACACTTACTTTTCGTTTCTTGATTGAACTATTCTACGAAACTTAAGTCTATGACAAAAATCCTCATTCGACTTGTCACGTGCAAAGAATTTTTAATTCAATTACGTACTTAGAGCTGACACAAATAATATTAAATTATATTACTGGATTCCTAGCTTTGCGTAGCGCGCGTTCTAATTTTCGCACGTCGTTTTCCTCATGGAAACGGCGCAAAAAGCTGACACTTGACAAATTACGAGCGCTCCACATCCACACCTGTCTGCCTTCCACGGGGATGTTTAGAGGGTAATTTGTTAGCACACTCTTGTAGTCATGAGAAATGTTACCGTCCCACCGCGAGGGTACATGACTTTCAAACTGTTGTCGGGTCCAGTTGCGATATGGACCTTTAGAATGGCAGACCTTATATTGAATACCTAAAGGTGTAAGCAGATAGAAGTTGGTTTCGCAGCTCCGCGTTACTTTGCGTAGATCGTCAACGGCTGGAAAATTTGACAAGCATCCTCCCATCGGAGCCGGCCCTTCGGAGGCAGCTGGCTATGTTCCGTGTGTGTCTAAAAATTACCTTCTGGGTAGTAATGACGATTAATATATATATTTTTTTTTATTATTAAACTAGCTTTTCGTCTGTTTCTCTGATCGTTGTGTCTCTTAGAAAAAAAACTATGTCAATAAAATAAGCTTCTCCCATCACGTTTGCAGTGTAGCAGCACTCTGAACGCGTGACCTCGTTTTGTCTGCTGAGACCTTTACAGACCTTTTAGAATACCTAACCTTTGCATATGCTGTTTGTGTTTCATTGCTTATTTAGGACGACAAAATAAGGTTAGACAGGTTTGGAAATGACGCACGTAATTTTTTTTGTTGTTTAAATATGTGAAATGTCGTCTAAGCTCTATGATAGTGGATCCATTTCGCTCTTTTAATTTTATAATTTAAGTATGATTTTCTATCTAGTTTCTATTTTTAGTGTCAGTAAGTGACATAAATATTTATTTTTTTAATTCGGAACCCAAATCTCTTGTAAAAATATTAAATTCGAACCACGATCACTTCGTAGACAACATTGATGAACCCAACCAACTTTGCTGACACCGAAATCATAAAAAAAAAATAAAAAAAATATGCCCCAAGAAAAAAAATCTAAATGAAAATCCTTATCCTAATCCTTTGAATATAAAATCCAAATAAGTTCAAAGAAGGAATAATATCTGCAATTTCGCAAAAAGGCGAAACGTTCTCTTCCCTCACAAAGGGATTTTTATTAACTTGAGCAGATTAACAGAAGTCTCTGACCTTTAGATCAGGCGTTCACTTTTTCTCGCCATTTTATTTGCTTTGAAACTGGCTTTTTATTCAGATCTACGGACCTATTCAGGTTATAAAAGACTAGCTTTTTGTCAGCGGTGTTACCAGCAGCAAAAAAAGTTTTCCCGTGGGAATGATGTAATTTCCCGTGGTAAAAAGTAGCCTATGTTACTGAACGTAGCTTTTTAATGGTGAAAGAATTTTTGAAATCGGTCCACTACTACTAGTAGTACTGGTAGTTTTTGAGTTTATTCGTTACAAACATGCACACACACACACAAAAATCCAAAAATAAAATTTTTCCTTTTTAAAATATTAGTGTATAGGTAGATGGAATCTCTGTTGGCTCTGCTGTCTAGTGGTCTGAACTTTGGGCTCTCGATTTTTCTGTTCAATTCCCATGGTTCAAAAGTTGGTCATTATCAACTTAACATTCCACGCGGGTTATATCACCTCGATTGTCCAAAAGTAGGGCTTCCGATTGTACTTCCCGTTCATCTCGAGTGCTGTTCTGATTTATAGCAGTCCTTACACAAAAAAAAAACTTTATTGGAGCAGGTCCATTAAAATACATTATTATTTTTACCCGACTGCGCAACGCAAAGGAGGGTATTGTGTTTATCAGCCTATGTATGTATGTATGTATGTATGTATGTATGTTTGTTCCTTTGCGCCACTCTAGAGACCAAACGCGTGGGCCGATTTTAATGATTCATATGTCAATCGATTCGTCTTAACCATGCGAGTGTCACTGAAGATATTATTTTGATGAAAATTAAATATGGCGACAAACAGACGCCATTTTGTAAAAAATAAAAAAACAAAAGTTGGCGAACTATATTGAGTTGGGTATCATTGAATAGGTATTTTAAAATCAGTTAAAGGTTTCTTACGCGATTTTTCGTTTAGAGTAACCATTTAGGATTTATAACGACTTAAAGTTTGCTATTAATCTTTTCTCGAGTTCAGTATAAATCTTTATCCAAATAAACATGTTAGTAAGTTTGGGCATTAAAAGTAAATTATATTTGTCCATAACACTAAATCATTTCGATCAGTACTTTAGAAGATATCAAATGTTTTAAATCTTAAAATATTACTTCCACAAAGACTACTCGTAACTTGATCTTCAATTATATTGAAGTCATTTTATACGGGCAGCTCATATTATGTTAGTTTTTCCCTTAGCTGATTTTTACAGAATGCCCGGGAGATGCAGCTGGCACATTCTATGTTTTCTAATCAAAAGTTTACCTAATCATCATCTGCAGGAAACTACTTTGGACCGTTCTGTGGTTGACTTAAGTTCACGCATTTTCGCGAAAGGTCAGGCCTAAGTATGTAGCTTTGAGTCAGATTAAATCCTTAGAAGGACTAATTAAGTAGTTTAGACCAACGCAAGCTACTTAATAATCCCCACGATATTAACTCCCTCAACGAAATGACAAGATTAAGAAATTTACCGTCTCAAAACCCTAACTAAAAAGAATAAAATAAAAAATTAAATAAAAACATCAAAAAACCCAACTGCGTAGGGAATACTTATTAATTTATTACCTTTAAAAAGATAGAAACAAGGAGACCTATCTGTCTTCAAACCAACACTCATTTTTTACACCTTAAGCCAAGTTCCATGTCCATTGAATAGTATTCCTAACGCAATCTTGTTAATTGAATCCGTCAAACAAGTCCATCTGTTGCAAAATCTTTCAAAAATCTGACGCAGTCGGAGGCAATTATGTCTTATGTTAGTTGTATCTACAATTCAATTATATAATTATTGCCTCCGATTGCGTCAGATTTTTGAAAGATTTTGCAACAGATGGACTTGTTTGACGGATTCAATTAACAAGGTTGCGTTAGTAATACTATTCAATGGACATGGAACTTGGCTTAAGGTGTAAAAAATTAGTGTTGGTTTGAAGACAGATAGGTCTCCTTGTTTCTATCTTTTTAAAGGTAATAAATTAATAAGTATTCCCTACGCAGTTGGGTTTTTTGATGTTTTTATTTAATTTTTTATTTCATGTATAGTTTATGTAACATAAGTCTACTTAACTGTATGTTGAGTTTTGTATTGTTTCATGAATAAACGTTGTCTATTCTATTCTATTCTTTTTCCTGAATAAGGAGCCAGCGCCTGAAGTCATTTGAATATAATCCTGGCAAGCAAATAAATCTATACTTAAGTGTTTACGAAAGCAACTTTTTCGGTTTCGTTCACCCGAGGGATATCAAATACAGACGAACAAATAAAAGGCTTTTCTATTTGACTTTTTCTTTCTCTACAAGTCATGAGGCATAAAATCCGATTTAAGTGATCGTAGACTTTTTCTTTGTAGACTATGTTAATAGAACTTTATAATGGTGAAAGAAATATAGGTATTGAACTTGATCTGATAGATTTTGAGTTGTTTAACTATTTACAAATATTTTCTCTTCATAGTGTAAGGTTCTATTTTTAATTTATTTAATTATTAAAACTTATACTAACTTATTAAGCACTAGATTTCCGCCCCGCGGTTTCACCCGTGGCTTAATGAGATTTCCCGTGGGGATGAGATATTTTCCCGCGGTATAAAGTAGCCTTTGTGTTAATCCAGGGTGTTAGCTAACTTCATACCAAATTTTATTAAAATCACTCCAATCGTGAAGTAGTAACAAACATACACACATTACACACTCACAAACTCACAAACTTTCGCCTTTATAATATTAGTGTGATAGTGTGATTTCAAAGAAGAATTTTCATATACCTACTTAGCTGACCTACGTTTGTACTTGTACCCCACATACAATCTAAACTCCTTCTAAATGGAGGTGTCTGGCGACCTAAATTACTTCTATTTGTGGCTTTCAAATCTAAGCTGAGCTCTGTAAAACCTATTCTAAACATCGCTCGTTCATCTAAAAATATATTCTTTTCCGAATTTTAAACGATTGCATAAAATTTTATGGTTTTTCATCCTACGCAAACAAGTGAATCAGAGGTCAACCATGGAATGAGGTCAAGGAATACTATTTTCATAGCCATAAAATGTATTTATTGGCAATAAAGTCATTGAATTTAGAAAATAAATTTCTTTAATTACTTTATAGTGACAAAATTTACTTATTTGCATACCTACCTATTCAATGTATTCGATTCTGATGATACTGTTACCTGATTCTGAGTGTTATAGTTACTATTCATAGGCTTGGCTTGTAGCATCCATTACTTGTTTCTACCAGCTACAACAGCTTAAGGATGGGCATGGCCATTTTCGCCATTTGCCATACTCATCATCATCACGCTGCTGTCTATTTATACTTGAAAATATCATGGTGTAAAGCTATTCATTCTAGACTATTACATCTACTCTTCCATGCTGGACTGGGAGTGATAGAAAAACATAGAATGTGCCAGCTGCATCTCCTCCCGGGCATGCTATAAAAACCAGCTAAGGGATTCGAGGGTTTTAATGTATTGCAATTTAGGCGATGGGCTGACAACCTGTCACTCTAGCAATACACATGACCGTCTGAAAATAACCCTCAAAACTTGTCAGACGTGGCGGAATGACCTTTCGGTCGTTTTCACTCTGCCTACCCCATTAGGGACAAAGGCGTGATTTTATGTATGTATGTACTATACATCTAGTAGGTATTGGAGCACCTATCTTATCCTAACACAAAGTATCCTTTCCCACGTTCATAGCCTGACAGTAATAGCATCAAGCTATAATAAATGTCGTCCTTCAAGGTGTAATTGAAGCCTTTTACGGGAATCCTGTACCTAACGAGTTTAGCTGACTCATAGCGGTATTTCTAACATAATATACAAGCTATCCACATCGCGGTTTCGCCCGCGGTATTTAACTATAGGAATTGGGCAAATATTTTTTTATATAATTGTGGCGATAATGTGCATCCCTTACTTAATGGATTTTCTTGATAGGACTCATACCTTATTAATTATAGAGACAGCTACAATCATTTTATCATTGCGACGCTTTGTCATTGCCAACTGTTTCCATTCAAGATACCATCTAAGTTCATGGATCTGGCTTAAAATAATTACAAACATACCGACTTTCACATTCATTAATCCTAGTATGGATTACGTGGGGAGCTAAACTTGTGTAAAGGGAAAGGAAATACGTTTCCTTTGAAAGCCGTACTCTAATGACTGTTAGGTATGCCTGTTTGAAACCCTTTAACTGGACTATAATATCCTGTTTCAACACTTGTGCGTAAAAGTTGGAATCACGATAAATTGACGGTATTATATGCGATAAGTATTTGATGTTTCTACACATTTTTTATGTGGACGTGGGTCCAGAATAAGAACTTTTATGATATACTAAAAGCATTTAAAATATAATGCTCATCATCCTGAAAAAACCAGTTGACGAAACCAAACCGAAACCAGGGACCCTAGGGTGTCTTACAACTTAGATTAGATGATGGGATGAAAACCAAACCCAAAAATATTTTCTTCTAAAGTTTGGTCCACTATACAGGGTGTTAATTTAATTGCGCACGAAAACGCACGCATAGAAAATATGACGTAGGCTGAATGGAACTGTGTTTATTAAACTATGGATGGACTCAAAAATCTTTACTGTAAACCTATAAACCCTATCACTCTAGAAAGCCCTAAGGTTCACACCGAAGCCCTTTAACTAATCCCTTGTCTGAGTCACACTTACGCAAGTGTGGTAATAGAGTGAACAGTTGATCTATTCTATATGAGTCAAGGGTAATACCATTAACAGCATAAAATATTGCAATGTTGACGTATGTATCGAATGCTTAACACTAAACATAACTCGCACTTCTATGTTTTGGCATAGAATAAGATACAAAATGGTACAGAAGAATCACACTGCAAAGATATTTAAACAAATACTTATAGAGTAATTTTTTTGTCAGTACGCAAACTGATCAGACAACGAAACTGAACAAGTTTTACAAACTTGGCTGCTGCTTACGGAACTATGAACTAATAGGAATTAACATGAAAACTTTGTTGATATTTTTTCATTTATCACTTTGTGAGATTTTCCCCAGTTTGGTTAGGATATTGCAGGCTGAATTAACTGATTATCCGAAAATAAAAAGGATTGGCACGGTCGCTGTTTTGATAGTGGTTACACAAACCATGACAGAGGCCTATAGCTGTGCTATTAGGCGGTTTAGAAACTCTGACACCAGGGTTCATCGGGTCGATCGACTCGAAACCCATACGACAGAAGAAGACCCCTAACCTAAGCTGGGGTTACCAGCAAACTACGCAAATAAATCCATTAAACTTTTTTTTATTTTCGAATCTAATCGAATGTAAGTATTGACCTCACAGTATTTAAGCTTGAAATTCTCTAAAAACCTTACATTTACATGGTATAATCCGCGGATTTACCCACAATACCGAATGGATCCGTTCAGGCCGCGAGGTTGTTGACCACAAACAATATAGTGATTTATCGAAGCACCATTGTTTACCGGCTGTATGGGCATTTTAATGGGTTTGGCTATGAGCTGTATGGAACGAACTATTGTTTTGGAATCAAGCAGAGCGAGGTAAATGGTGGTTCAATCTTCAGTTTGCATAAAGGTATTACTACTTGCATTGCACATGACCATAAGGATAAGATATTGAATCGCGTTAAGAAAGATTTTGCCGCTCTAAAATTTTCTCTTTAATTATACTTACTATCACGTCTGTATCCCTAATGAGGTAGGCAGAGCGTCAATGACCCATACAAAGGTTGTTCCGCCACATCTGACAAGTTTTGAGGGTTGTTTCAGATCAATCTGTATTTGCTGTAGTGACAAGTTGTCAGCCCATCACTTACAATATAATAAAACCCTCGAAACCTTTAGCTAGTTTTTACAGCATGCTCGGTTGGAGATGCAGCTGGTACATTCTGTTATGTTTTTCTATCGCTCCCAGTCCATCATGGAAGCAATTTTTTCTTTACTCTGCAACAATTTGAGTTACATTTTTTATGTCTAATTCACGCTACCATCTACTCATACAGAAAGCCATCCCTTACATCCTAATGTAACAAGTTAGTAATTTATACCGGTGTTCGGTTTCTTTTAGTGTTACCAAGACTGCGGTAAATCCACTTACATGTCCGGAACATACTCATACTACAGTTCTTGATCTATGTCTGAGTTCTTCGGTGCTAAAGATCATATCAAAACCTACAACACTTCCGTTGAAAAGAATATTAAGGAACTAATTCATAAAATAAAAGACACGAGAATGGGTTAGGTTAGGTTATATAAAAGAATTAGATATGACAGAAATAAAACAATAGGTGCTATGAGTGCCCAATTCCACGAATATTCATTTTCATTTAATTAATGTTAATTTACATTAAAATTATTATACAATAATGAATCGTTTATCATTCCAACGCCTCGCGCCGCCCAGCAGCGGTATTAAACTGACAATCGCTTTATAAGAGAGGATTATTCTATTGTTACGTTATTCTGTGGTTCTGTTGGGAATAGAATAACACTGGAACAGGCTTTGGAGATTTCATTAAGCCAGGGTTCCTCATAGGTTCTCTTCTCTTTATTAGATCAGACTTACAATGACAAAGAACATAAGGCACTTTTGAAAACCTATTGCCTGACCTATATATTTATTTCTTATTTCAGATCTTACTTATTTTGTATTACCTAAATTATATCCAATTTCGCTTGTCCTTTGCTTTGTGACTGGGTAGAGTAGTACCTTCTGTTGGAATTAATCTTTTGTGACGTTTTAGGGCCTATTCGAAGGCCAAAAGGCGTATTAGTTCTAGCCGATATTTATGTACGAAATTGAGCCTGTTAGCAAAACGGCTTGTTACGACGAACTTGGCTTAAAGCAATTTAAACTTTTGTAATATGACAGGGAATAATTTATGATTGTCGAAACAAAACTTGAATCCGATTTCACGGAATGTTTTGTAAATTGCGATAAATTTGAAAACGTTGTGTTTATACCCTTATATTTATGAAAGAATAACATTTTCAATTTCATTAAAATAGAGGAATGTAGTAGGAAAAAAAGCAAGAAAGTTTTATAGGCTAGCTAGGCATTCATATCCGCTGAAAACCCGTAGAATACAATCTGACGTCATCCAGCACAAAGGCGGATGAAATTCCTTCGGCTTACCCTTTCAGCCCCTGCGTCTCATGAATGTGGAGGTTCACGCGTGTCTGTATGGACCGTGTGGACAGTTGTGTAGTGCCTGCGTCACGACAATGGACGATTAATCACCCACGCTGTTATCTCTCCTTTTAAAATAATTAATTACTTAAACTCGTTTTGAATGAAACACATGTTTGGTACTAGCTTTCCACCTTATTGCTGTTTCATCCGCAATCGAAATATGCAGTCTTAATTTATGCTATAATATGAATGTAATTTAGATGAGGAAACTATCTACTTTGTTCTACGAGTGTCCTAAGTTACGATGTAAAAGGCGCTCTTGTTAACCTGTGGTATGGAATAATTATCCATATTTATAAAGCGTGACAAATATTTTCAGGAAAACAGTACTGATATACCTAGTATAAATTATTATGTTTCTTCATCATCATCATTATGTTTACCTCAGACTAACGATACAATTTTCCTGTATTCCAGCAAGCAGCGGTGGAACATTCGCAGCGCCGCAATCAGAGGAATTACAGCACATCACCACCGACATTGAGCCCCATATTGCGTCAGAGCGTACCGGCCGAGCTTTGTACTTCTCCAAACCCAGCGCCACCACCGCCAAACCTGGCCAGAGCGGACAGAGCAGTCAGAGCGGACAGAGCAATCAGAGCGACCAGAGCGGGCAGAGTGGCCAGAGCGGGCAGAGCGGGCAAATTAGCCAGAACAGTGCCAACGCCACGGCGCCACCAGAAACTATAGACACCTCGCAAGAAATAGACGAAACACTAACCCAAAACACGACGGAAAAACAACTAAACCTGACAGAAATCGTCCACCCTTCAATACAATGGACGGCAGTACCAGCAGTCAATGCCACAGAAGTTGAAGCCGAAACCAACCAGAGCGTAGAAGCAACAACAAAAATAGATAACAGCAATAATACATATGCCAACGTCACTGTGCTACCAGTGACCACAAATCTGACTGAGACGAACTCCACGTTCACCAAGCGGAGGAATTTGACGAGACCTGACTTCGCCAAAGACGAGACGAGTTTGCAAGACGCGGTGTCGGAGAGCAAGATCGTGACGGAGAAACCACTGTCTTTAGAGACCACTTATCATCAGACGAGGATACCGCCCAACATTGGTATGTAGACTTGTGATTGCAATCAGTCCTATCCAGTTAAACAAAAATGAATGATTCCCAGGGGGGAACACAAAGTTGATATTTGTAAAATCACTTTATGAGATTTTCACCAATTTGGTTAGGACTATGCAGGCTGAATCACCTGATTATCTGGTAGAAAAAAGATTCCGTGCTTCGGAGGTCACGTTAATCCGTCGGTCCCGGTAGCTGTCTTTGATAATGGTCGATACACAAATGATGATGAGTCATAGATACGATTACATTTCGCAATTTTTCTTCACATATTCTTTATTAGTCATTGCTAATTTTTAGATTACCTATGTTGTGATTAGTTAAATATGTTTTTAAACTCAGTCGGTCGGTATCTAATGAATCGATTATAAATTTACTCGACATTCGTAGTTCTAACCCTAACAAAGGAAGATATAATAAAACAAAGGTTATTTATAGCAAGAAAATAATCTGTTTAGAAATTCGCGTCGGCGGTTCAGTAAATAAACAAGTTCATAAGAATTATGACCTAGAATTTTCATTAGATTCTCTGCATCGTAGCTAGGTAGGTACACGTTAAAATTGTGTCCATTACCTAGAAAATTCTCTCGTGAAATAAGCTACTGGCATAAGAATAAATAACAACTTTACTGGTAGAAAACCAAGAGGAGTATAAGGAATCTAAATGATTTTGTCTTTGGCCATCAATTTCCCGGGAAAATTCTTCAGTTTCATGAGTAAGTGTTTCGGCTTTTGTACATCCCCGCCGAGGGGCTTGATCCTGCCCAGGAATAGGGCGATCCGGTCTTAGTCGACCTCGTGGACCCAGTACGAATTGGTCGACTTCACATACAACCTATTAATATTTTTGTAGATGTGTGCAGGTTTCCTCTCAAAATTTTCCTCACGATAAAACGTACATATGACATTGAGAATCCGAAAAACACATTGTTGAATGGTGGGATTCGAACCACGACCTCCTGCACAGGATGCAGCGGCTCTATCTGTGTATTATTTTGAATAAAAAAGAAATGTTTATTTCAGGCTCTCTAGACCCATAACAATGTACAATATTAATTCTAAAATTATTAAAAACATAAATAAAATTATAATAATTAATAACATTAGAACAAAAAAAAAAAAATTGTTACGTGTTTCTATTTCCAGAGCTTTACCGTCGCGTGGCAGACAACTCTGAAGCCGGTATGGACACGGGCGCGATCGCCGGCATATCCTTCGCGGCTTTAGTACTAGCTGCTTTAGTTGGTAGCACCGCCTTCGTGTTGTATAGAAGGAGATACTTGAACAAGCCACAGACGTTGAATGACAAGTGCTCCAATCCTGACTCTAGTGGGTACCTCGATGATAGTACTATTAGGGTGAGTATCAAATCAATGTGTAATTGGGTATGTGTAATTGGGTACTTGACTGGGTAGCTTAAAAAATTCAAAACGTTTATACTTAAAACTAATGGCTAAAAATATTGTGGATTTCATTCATCATAAAAAAAAATGCACATTTAGATTTTAATAATCGAATTAAAAGTATATAAGTTATTGATTTGATTAGTCAATATTTACTAAAATGTGACGTCATAATTTACTATTTTCATACAAAAAAGCGTTTTTGACATTTCATAAAAAGTTGCTGATTTGACTAGTTGGAAAGTAGCCAATTTAGTGTGTAATATCCTTTAAGAGTGAGTATGATCCGCGTATAATCCTACTAGAGCGAGTATGATTGTATATTTTTTTAGACTAGTTTAGGAATAACAGAGACAGAGTCAACGATAGAGCAAGCTCACCCAGAAGAAGCATGTGCACTCTAACTTTGAAGAATTGAGGGTAGTATGCATTCGGAAACACAGACTCGGTAGTGACTCTACCGCGAAAGATGATTAGTACGAAATGGTGGTATCACATCTATATAGATTCTAGGTATCCTGCGATATCTAGATCTACTATAGAGTAGACATAGGTCTAGGTTTTAAATTTTTAAACTAAAACAACTTAGGCTGCTTACCAATCATTTACAAGCTGCGAAATGACTAAATAATCTACATTTGATACTAACACATAGTTTCTATGATTTCAATTATGTCCACTTAGCAGCGATGATTCAGTAAGCCTAATTTAATTAATTACCTTTAAGCCGTAATAGAAATTATTATGTATCTAATTGATATTAATTAGCATAGCACTAAATTGATTCATTTTGAGCAGTTAATTTTTTTTTGCCTGTACGCAAACGTCCCGCAAACTGATAGGGGTTGCTCAGTCAAGGAAACTGAACAACTATCACCAGGAAATTCTTACAGGAAACCTTTTTTTTTTCATACATTGCCTGATTGAGGTGGCCATTTTGTATGGGAAAGTAAAAAAAAAACCTGAAATAATTTTCGTAGTGGAACTGGAAGTTGTTCAGTTTCGTTGAATAAACAACTCCTATCAGTTTTCGGTACGCTGTTCCTTACACCCGGTATACCTACTATACAAAAGTTTCGAAAATGAGGTCAAACTTTTCTAAACTGATTTTTTAACTGTTTTTTTTAAGTCGTTTTTGCTCTGCCTATCCCATTAGGGATAAAGGCGTGATTATATGTATGTATGTATGTATGCTTTTTTCCTTTTTCAGGACAATTCCGAGGAGATGTACAGTTTGGACAACGACTCGTTCCTCAACTCTCTAGAAGCCATGACCATACAGAACTACTGGACCGATACAGTCAAACACACCAAGCTGTGAACCGACACTACCACCACCATTGAGACTACGGTATGCACTTGACGCCATTACTGTACGCGAGGATATGTTGTTCTTGTGATTGTGAGAATTAAAAACTCTAAAAAGGGCGCGTTCTTGTTAAGGGGATCCCCGGTGCCGCCAGCGCCCTCATCAGTAAAAAATCAATACTCACTGAAAACACAATTAATCGAAAATCCGGTAGATCAGATTAAAGTTTAGGTACTGAAGTAGTATATTTTAAGCACTATAAATTCATTATTCAGTGTTTACAGCAGTTACAGATACCAAAAGTGCTAAACGTGGCCGTTTTTCGCAAATTTTCTTTCTGTTACTACCAGGAACTATCAATTGCAACTTTATGAGGTTCTAAATTATCTTCTTTACTTGTACTTCAATCTGATCTACCGGATTTTCGTTTAACTGTGTTTTCAGTGAATTATAATTTTTTGACTGATGAGGGCGCCACTTGGCTCAGGGTAGCCCCTTAAAAATATAGAACGAGATACAACTAAAAAAACCAAAGAAGTAGTACAGTGGCCAAAACTATGGTACCGATTTGAACTGGCTACTCTATGTAACTCTACAGAAAACCAAAATATACTGGCAAATATAATATGCTAGCCACTGTACTTATTTTAGGTGATTTAGGTTGTAGGTTTTAACAGTGGGAATAAAAACGCAAAGCTAATTGCAGATGGCGCCACTGTTGAGTGTTCCAAAAAAAAACCAATGAGAAGACACAAAACTGACATTGGTATTGACATTGACAGATTACTGACCAATCACAGGAAAAAGGAACACTCAACAGTCGCGCCATTTAGTTCTCAGTTTTTAACCCCATTAGTAATGTCTGTCTATAATTGGCGAAATTCATTTAAAGAGATGGGTATGAAGACAAATACTATTCGTAAAATGTTTGAAGTTAGAAGGTTGATGATTACAACAAGTTATTGAGAGAAACATACAGTTCAAAGAATTTAGGAAAACCCCAGAAATATTTTGGAGCACTGCCTTAAATATTGAGATCAAGAGTAGCAAACAACTGTATTGTTTTCGCTTTTGTATAATAATACCTACAATTTTGTAAAGTAGTTTTGATAAATAAACATAATGTTCAGAATCTTCAAACAATCATAAAATTGTTCCAAGTACTTTCAGTGTAGATTTTTATAGATTCAGGTTTGTTTTTAATTAATATCGATAAAAAAGCGTTATTATTTTTGCGTCTTATTGTCTTTTTAGTCTCATACCTTTTTAAATTACCAAAATCATAGAAAAAAATCAAAGAAATTACAAAATCATTCAACATAATCGCCTACACAAATAATATATGGATTTGATGATGATGATGCTTAATTTAGTATTACTAAAGATAATTATGATTAATTAAATAACTATTTTAATAATCGATGTGAAATAATTTATAGTACCCCTATTATATAAACTTCTTTGTAAATATGACCGACTGTTGTGATAATATTTTTTGTTAGAACTATTTTTTATATTAGCACTGTATTCGTTCCCCAGTAGTTAACGTTGTAGCACGGTTTTATTATATACAGGGTGTTAATTTTATTGCGTGCCATAGCTTAGGGGGTGTTTCAGTAACGTTAAAGGAGCCCATAAAAAATATTTAAAAAAAAATCCAACTCAAAAAAACAAAAGTCGGTAGGTATTTATGATGATGCTCCTTTAACGTTACTGAAACACCCTCTAAGCTATGGCACGCAATTAAATTAACACCCTGTATATATTGTTTCGGATTATTGTTTTCCCAACAAACTTCTATTCTCACGAATTTTATGTCCATCAAAAAGAAAATTAGAACTACTGGAAAATGAAAACGTACCTATTGGTATAAATGCGTAAGAATAGTCTCTTTGTTATTCCGAAAATACTAATATTAGTAGATTGTACTAAGTTTCAAAACTAGCTATTTTAATTATAATTTAAATAAAAATGACTTATTTGACTTACTAGTCTTTAAGTTAAACAGAGAACCAACATAGAGATTAGTTTTGAATGCAAAAGCAAATAAATATTTTTAATTCCATCTAAATATCAGTTTAAAGATGTAGGAATAAGGATGTGATCTCAATATAATATCATTTTAATATGTATTGTATACCTAGACGTGAACATTTGTAGCTTTAATTTTTCCTCCATACAAAATATGCATTTTGAATGATGTGTACTTGGTATGGTCTCTCTTCATAAATATTACTTAAATGTATTAAAATAAGTATTTTTACGCATAATAATTTATGTTTTTAGTTTTTTTGAGTTTTGTGAAATTTTCTTTTGTCAATTGTGATTTTAACATCCGTCCACTATTTGGTTACATTAATTCTACCGGAATTAACAAAATATCTGAAAAAATTTCATTCCTTTCACGAAAAAATTACTTTTTTTCAGATATTATTGTATTGTAACACTTTTTTGTATCATATTTCTGTTGAATTTATAGATCATTCGTTTGTATGTGTTTTACTGTTTCCATACATTTTAGGATCATTTTATAAATAAATATATATTTAAGATTTGAAATTTATATTTTGAGTAGCGGTGAGGGCCAATACATGGTATTAAAGTATTATGCAAAATTTCACATTTAATAGATGTTTTAGCTTATGGCCGAAGTTATAATCTATTTATTATATCTCATTTTATTTTGTTCAGTTAATTATATTATTTCAATTAAACTAACCGGAGTAACTATCTATAACCGGAGTAATTTTGCAGTGTGAAGTTTCTGTCATTCATAAACACTGTGTTTTGTGTGTACCATGTGTGTACCTAGCTTTATAAAATATGACATTTCACGAGAAAATCTCAGTATGTTTGAAATATGAGTTACTTTCATAAATGCGGAGTACCTACGATGCCTGCACTTTTTATACAATCTAGGAATACGTTTTATTTTCTCGAAAGGCACCTACCTATAGTAATGATAAAAAAAAATTGAAGGGCCTTACTTAGGTCTATCCATCCATGTCCAAGGTCTATCATTGTAGCGTATCCCTCTCTTTCTGTATATATCTGAGCATAGTTCGCCTTTTAATTTTTTCGTGAAATGTCTCAAGTAATGGTCATATCAGAGTAAGAACCACGTCTTCTAATGTAACTTGCAGTAATATTATTAATTAGTATCAGTATTCTGTGTGTATAGAAATGTCGGAAATTGTATTATTATAAATTAAATATTATAATGTTTGTTTAGCTTCTGCTTGCTGAGTCTGTGCTGTGGTGCACTTACTTAAACCGGCGGCATGTGTGTAGTAGCCTTTATAATGGAGCCACAGATTGGAGCTAAATATCAAAATGTTGTTGGATTGATAAACCCCATGGATAAACCTCAGAATTTTTGGCCTGTAAGACTCTGACATTCATGAATAAAGTTATATTTATCATGTCTTTAGCGAAATAGCCTGTACCTAACGTAGGCTACAGGCTAACATGTAATTTTTTTCAATCGATAACTTTTTTATATATCAGTGCCATTTCCACTTGCTTCAAGTATACTCAAAGGAACAAGTTAAGTACACCACAGTAACTTTCATATTTTGTCCCAAAATATATAAAATTAAATTCCTGGTGCTGGGAATAAATTTTAATTAAACTGTTGTAAAGTAGACAACATGAAAACCCCTGAGTGTTTAAGGAATTATAAAATGATTGACTCGGTTTGTGAAACAATAAATTAATTTAGTAGAATAGTTGTAACAGTAATAAATCTATTTTTACTTGCAAACTTTGTTTTAATTTTGTGTAGAGAATTAGATAATTCAAAAGCGTATAACATAACACTACAAAAGGAAATGATTTGGAGATTTTTAGGTTGCACAAAAAATGCTTTGGTACCTACTTTTTCTCAACTTTTTCTTCGTCTTCGTCCTATCCTACGTCTTCGTCTCGTCTCGTCTCCGTCGAGTCGATAAAACAGTATGTCAATTCCAAATTCCCGCTCCTCATTTGCAGCTAACTTCATTGCATTGCATTCATAATGTGCTTTTCTCAGACCATTTACTTACACGTAGTATGAATAAAAGAACCGGCGCTATTCAAAATTCCTATAAGTTTATCTCTTTCTTACTTCTCTGTTTAAGTTACTTACGTTAGCAACATCAAAACGCAATTTTGACATTTGAGACGAGACAAACAATTTTCTTTTTATCGGATGAATCGATTTTGCATTCAAGTTAGATTCTTTTCGTGTTTTTATTTTATTAATTTACGAAGAAAAATGGTGCAAGCATGGTACATGGACACGGAGACAACCGACCAGCGTTTGGAGCATCACAAAAACCCTCCAGAGTTCGTCTCCCTAGAAGACTTGTATAAGAAAACTGGTGTCGAATACTTCAAAGTAAGTTTTTGCGCAATTCTCGCTAATAAATTGTTATACCTATCGTTTTATCTTTGCCAATTATAGAAGAAGTATTGATAAGGAGCTCTTGCGATAATAGGAACCGTCTACACTGATTTTATTCGTTGTTCTAAATCTTAAACTTGCTACTTTACTGAGGTACAGCCAGCTCTATTCAATATTTAAACATGGAAAAATACAACAAGGAAATTACTGCATCATAATATGCGTCTAGGTAATAGATCACCTGAAGGAAAATGCATGTAGATCTTTGGAACTTGGTAAAACCCACTACAAATGTAAAATAACCTTAGTGATTTTTTTATAAATAAGTTTGATAGCTATTACTTTCCTAACATTACCTCTTGATGATGTTTTAATTTATGAAAAGCATAGTATAACCCGTGCACATAAAGAAACAATCTATAAATGGCCGACGCTCGCTTGCGTTCTTGCTCACTCTCTATTAGGTAGAGCGAGAACGCATGCGAGGCGGACCAATCACGAAGCGAGCCGACGCCATTTTCAGATCGTTTCTTTAAACGCATGGCTTATAAGTGTACTTTTTCAATTGATTTGTCAACCACTCAACAAGTAGAAGTACTACAACGAAGAAACAAAGTACCTACAGTAAAAACAACATAGTACAGTAACAACAACAAAGTACAGTAACAACAACAAAGTACAGTAATAAAGTATTTATTTGCGTAGTTTAGTTGCCTTTACCAGATTGGTAACTTATTTTAAAACCTTAAAATTATCATTCAGTTCAATAAAATTGATATTTTTAAAACATATTTCATTGTAACACTTTCAGCTGAATGTAGACACCTTCAAAACCGATGGAGTGTTAGACAAGTTGAAGAAAGAGCGTGGATACACATATGAAGATGAGATGGTGTGCTCAAAAGAGTGTTTGCCCAACTACGAGGAGAAGATCAAGTCATTCTTCACTGAGCACTTGCACACGGATGAGGAGATCAGGTAGGGTAGTTCTTTCTATATTTTTAGGACAGATATTGAAATAAGACACATGCCAGGGTTGATAAAACAAACCCTGACATTTTCTAAATAATTTAAAACATACAACATGACTCATGTTCAATTAGTGCTGACATCATTTTTATAGACTTTTTCTACTTACACAGTTAAATATTTAAATGTTTTGATTTCCAGGTTTGTTCTGGATGGTTCGGGCTACTTCGACGTTCGCGACGGTGATGACGAGTGGATCCGCATCGCAGTCTCGGCCGGGGACATGATTGTCATCCCTAGTGGCATCTACCATCGGTTCACGCTTGATACTAAGGTAAGGGGAGTTCAAGCAATAATATGGTAGTAATTCGTGGTTGCAAAATACGACTTAACTATATAAGTCCTGTCACTTTCTATCAAGAGAAAACAGAACGGGATGGTAATAATTTTAGTTGAGATTTAGTTGAATCGGGCCCTGTAAAGATAAAGTTTGTAAATGGGTTTGCTCTTGACTCCAGTCTAGGGTGAGTATCAAATCAATGTATAATTTAGTGTGAGTATGATCCGCGTATAATCCTACTAGAGCGAGTATGATTGTATATTTTTTTGACTAGGTCAGGAATAACAGAGACAGAGTCGACGATGGAGCGAGCTCACCCAGAAGATGCTTGTTCACTCTAACTTTGAAGTGTTGGGGGTTGTATGCATTCGGAAACACAGACTTTAGATTTTAAAAAATCCTAAGTTTTTTTTTTCTGCATTTCCATAACCAGTATTTCATATTCTAGAACTACATCAAAGCTAAGCGGTTCTTCATCGGCGAGCCGGTGTGGCTCCCCTACAACCGACCCGCTGACGAGATGCAAGCCAGGAAGGAATATGTGGACAAGCTGGGGAAAGGGTTCGGAGTCAAGGCCTGCTAGATACAGGTTCAACAAGAGATTTTATATTAGAATCTGATATACTACGGCAAAGTTTATAAAAACATGAAAATACGGGATATTCATAGCTTAGGGGTGTTCTAGTAAATGATAAAGGATCACATAAAAATATTTTAAAAAATTCTGTCTCATACAAACTGATCACTACTTCGATCAGATAATTTGTATGAGGAAGCGAAGTTTTTTTTTTCGAGTAGGATTTTTATAAATATTTTTAAATGATCTTCCTGAGCTATCCCTGTATAGAACACAAAAGCTTTACGCAACTGGGGCCCGCTATCTGAGCGACCGCTTTTTGGATCCACCCGGCGACGTCCACGTGTACGCCATGACGCAGCCGTGACGCCATGACGCAGCCGTGACGCCATGATGACGCAGCCGTGACGCCATGACGCAGCCGTGACGCCATGACGCAGCCGTGGCGCCGTGACGCCATGACGCCCTGCGCCAGTAGCCTGAGGTTGCTTCCTATATTTTCATGTTTTAAAAATAATGAATGCTATATTTGGAGCCGGTTTATATATTTTGTAAATAAAAATGAGACGAACTACATCAATATGGTTTGCCATATAATAGTAAGTACCTTCATTATGCGTACTGAAAATGTAATATCTTCTAAAATGTGATATTTTTATAAACATTTATATAAATAGTATAAGACGTAGTTTTTATATTTATGTATCTTACAGTGCAAGCAATGTAATGATATTTTGTTGTGTGCAGTCCAGTTACTATTTTTAGCTGAAACAAATTATAACGTCTTTCAATAGACGACTCAGACATTTCTAGACATTCGTCCAAATTAATCCAAGATAATTTTTCTTTGTTACAAAAGAGTTAGTATGATTATAAACCTGTAAACTCAGGCAGGATATACAGGGAGTTAAAAAAATTGCTGACCATATTTTAGGGTGGGATTCTACCCATGAAACTGAACAACTTTCCTCAAGGAACAATAGGTCGAAATATGAAAATAAAATTGGCCCTCCCATACGAAAGGTTTCAGCGACTCGAGTCTATTTGTAAATAGGGGCCATTTTTTTTTCATATTTCGATCTATGTTCCTTGGGGAAAGTTGTTCAGTTTTATGAGTGGAATCACACTCTAAAATATGGTCAGCTATTTTTTGAATACCCTGTATGTAGTTAGTAAGAAGAATTAGGAATACACACTTGAAAAAAGGCAGTTTGCTCAACTTCCAGATTTTATACTGTATCATAGATATCAGTAAAAGGAAGTTAAAAATACTATAATGAATCTATTTTCTATTGTTGCAATTATGTTATACATCTATAACTATATTCTAATAAAATATAATTATTATTATAACCATTATGATTTTATTGAGAGCTCCTTCCAAACCTAGGTATACAGGGTGTTAATTTAATTGCGTGCCATAGCTTAGGGGGTGTTTCAGTAACGTTAAAGGACCCTATAAAAAATATATAAAAAAGTTCCAATTCAAAAAAATAAGGTCGGTAGACTATTTATAAAGATTCCCAGAGCTGCGTCAATCCCGCAAGTCTCATCGATCAGTGATAGCGACACGCGCGGGCTCGGTAATAGCGCGAGAGCCAGACGCAGCTCTTGGAATCATAATATATACCGACTTTTGGTTTTTGTTTTTTTTTTTTTTTTTTTATGGGCTCCTTTAACGTTACTGAAACGCCCCTTAAGCTATGGCACGCAAGTAAATTAACACCCTGTATATTTTAGTTTAGTATTCTTATCTTAGCCCTCTAGATATATCTCAGTTTAAATAAGTTGTCACAAACAAGCAACCCCTTCGACCATCAACATCCCATCTACACTTCATCGGGTAAGATTTTCTTTAAATATTTTGCTACACTTGGGACATAGTGAGCCATAGAATACATAGAATTTACAAGCCGTTCCTCGAATCCTCGGCATCGGTATCGTAAAAACTATTAGATTTCGATATATTGCTATTCAGACAAAGGATAAAAAACCCGATACTACTTCATTGCACAATCCCAATATCTCATCTGAAATGCCTTAAAACACCCAAAACAATGACAAAGAAAAAAAAGAGTTTCAATACCTTGAAAGCCTTGAACGGGCAAACAGGCAAGGTGCAAACTTTTTATGTAATCTGAGAAAAGATCGAAGGAAAAGAGTATTAATATTGAGAGTGTGACACTTCTGAGGTGACACTAACATTTCTGTCATAAAACACTCAAAACCACTCGAAACAAAGTTCAACATTTCGGCAGCAACGTAAAGAATATTAAATTATAATCATGGAAACCCAAAGAAAATGTGTATAAATTCTTTACGCACTAACCTCCCGATGAATATTGTAAGTTCCTTTCAACTCAGATTTGGTTATGTATGAGTATGACCACTTCGCCTCATCCAGGTTACCGAAACGCCTTGCAAATTATTTAGAGCAACTAAATAAATCGTTTGCTATACTTTAACTGAAAGGCGTCATATCTCTACGATTGTATTCGGCGTCATGTATTGGGACAACGAAGGCCTAAAATTGAATGTCTTATTTATTAACAGTTTTTCTATGGGACTATGATATACTATCTTCTCCATAGGAAGCCACCATCATCAATAGAACAAACCCAGAATCGTCCCGCAAGATAGAGGCGAATGGCTAACCATGAGAGCATCGGCACTGGAATCATCGTCTTCACTTTGTGGTATCTCGGGATTGCCTATAACTACTACATGTGAGTTCATTTTGTCTACTTTTGATAGAAAATATATTCTGTGATAGCACAGGTCATAGTTAACATTGATTAACATCTCAGTAAATTGACCCAAACTACGAGAATATTTTATGGAAGACTTAATAAGAAAAAAAACATTAGAGAAACACTCGTCATAATCATAAATAACATAAATCAATCTATTGTAATATCGCTATGGTCATTGAAAACAATAGGTACAACATGGTATTATTACATAAGAGCTTACTATAATATCACAGAATATAATAATAATAATGCTATATCAGCCAAACCAGCCCCAACTGGCTGGACTGGACATTGGGTCACTTCACTACGCTTGGTAGGCGGATTGGGGAGCGCGAGGAAGCTGCCTTGATGATATCATCATCAACACCCTGGCCTTTTGCGGGGTCGGCTATCTTATATAGGGGATTGAACGAGGGTAGTGGTTTTTACACAGAACGATTGCTATCTGACCTCCGCAACCCAGAAGAGAAACCAGACCCTATTCTAGGGACAACTATAAACCTAAAATTTTACTTAAACGTCCAGCAGATTCCAGAAAATAAAATAAGACCTAAAATTCGCTCGTACATTATTCAATTAGTCCTGCTTCCGGCGGCAAACGCTAGATGTTACGTAAGACCTAACTGCAAACCTAGATGCTGAAGTATAGTCGATTGTGGAAGGTCACGCTATCGATCGCTGCGTTACGTAAAACGGAACGCCACGGAGCTCGTAAACGAGTCATTCATATTAAATGTTGGTTTAAACTACTTGAGGTATGGACTGAGGAGTTTTTAGAGGTCAAGTTGACACGCAATATTTGGGGCAATTTGGGCACAGTTGAGCCGTAAGAGGGTGCGCAGGGTGCGTTTTCCCTATAGCCAATAATACCTTTACCAAGTTTGCTGACTCAGCGATCTGACACGATGTTATTCAGGTTTATCATTTCAAATTATTAGTCATTGGCTGACGTATGACCCTATGTACCCGGGCCCTAGAAGTGAAATTTCACAATTTTAGGGTCTTTTAAATACTTTTTTCATGATATTTTTGTTCATGAGTACATATCTCAAAAGACGGTTCCTGTACATGTATCAGAACCAGAAGAACAGAAAGTGATATATGTTATGTTTCATAACGACTGCAAAAGGTGTTCCTAAGTCCAGCCCTATGTCCAGCCATATGTTTCATTCATATCCTTCAGGAAGTTACTCCTCAAGTAATAAACCTCGCAACTCATTCATAAGGAGCCACGAGCCAAGGTTCTTCAGGTCAAGGACATCAGGCTAGACACGCAACCTTCCAAAAGCAGTCACCTTTATAGTGGTAAATTCGCTGGGGGAATATTTAGAAGTTCAGACGGTTATTTATGATTATGAACGTAAGGGGAAATTTCTACTGAGCTACTCCTACTCAGGACAGGGGCGGTCCTACCAAAAATTTTAAGCGGTGCGAGATTTCAGGATGTCATCTTCCTTCCTAGCCTTAACCCGTATCTCACGGGGTCTGCTACCTAATCTAGGGGATTGAACGAGGGTACTGGTTTTTACACAGAGCGACTGTCATCTGACCTCCACAACCCAGAAGGGAAACCAGACCCAATCCTAGATTTGGTAAGAGTTTTTAAGCCGCTAATGCTTAGCACTGGCCTCTGACATGGCTTAACGACTAATATCTACGGTGGTATTAAACTATATTAACTGGGACCAACGGCTTAAAGTGACTTCCGAAGCACGGAAAAAGCGCCGAATAAACGTACATATGAAATTCGAAAACCGAAAAATACATTAGTACGTGGTGGGATTCGAACTACGACCTCCCGCTTAGGAGACAGCGGCCCTATCCACTACACCATCGGGCTCCATGATTTCAGGATGTAAGGATTGTAAAATAGCTTGAAGTCAGAATTTCCTACACTAGATAGTAGAATTTTGAGCAAAGCCCATCTTTAGTTTTTAGAAGGTTCATTTATGGTTTAGAATTCCTCTACTTTTTATAAGAAAAATATTACTCTATGTAAAACTGTGCGCTAAAGACTTTACGTTCATCATTCATGATGCAGTTACATATCTCGTGCCATTTATAGCATTTATTCTAATCGTCTATAATTATTAAGTTAATGTTTATCCTTAGCACGATGCCTATGGAAGTTAAAAACAAGTGTCTCGTCACAGAATATGTATACTAACAGCACCTCAAATCCGCTCTAGGTTGTAATACTTATAGTAAACTATTTTTCGTAGGAAACGAAAATTGGGCTTTTTAGTTAGAAAATAAGTAAAAAAAAAATGGCTATAACAAATTGCTCCATCAAAAACTATTAATAAATACCTCCGCAACATTCCTTCATACAGCCATGAGCCGCATATTTCCACGTCCGCTGCGCCTGCCCCCTCCCCACTCCAGGTCTCAGGTCTCCCCAGGTCCCCCCCTTACGTAACAGTGACCTAGTTCCCAGAGTGCTGGGAGACTAGGGCTCAAATGAAAAGCTGCATTTCAAAGAGAAGTGCTCCCACGAGTCGAGGCTCTAAAGCTCTGATTAAGCAATGTGGAAAGCCGGAGTGGAGACAAATTATGCTTGAATTTAGGGAATTAGTCATGCTGGAAACAATATTTTTTTCTTATAACACGGTTTAATAGGTATAATTAGGTCTATAGTATCGGACATCAATATCAAAATGATTCACAAGAAAAAGAAGCCACAAGTACAAAATAAAATCATAGTTGTACACACACTTAACTATAACACTTGTTTTCATCAAATCTTTAAAAATTTCCACGTCATTTTCTCCTGAACTACAAATGACTTGGCAGAGAATATTTGAATCTATTTTCCATCCCTCTCGATATAAATACTTATAAACTTTGTAGTACATAATGAAATCGAATTGTAAACAACTCTACCGGCTTATAGCAGGCACTCAGGTTGTAAAGAAGAAGGTATAATGGTAGCAATTCGTAGGTGCAAAAATCACGACTTAACTAATATAAGTCTATACCTGTCATTCTCTATCATGAGAGAAGAAAAAGGGACGGCAATAATTTTAGTCTCTACGAATCGATAGCACTGTACTTAGGTATTACACACTCTATGTAAAAAAACCATTTCGTTTAAATATCTGGATGTTTTCTTTGCTACGAAGAAACTTTTATTTTTACAGTCATTATTTAGATTACAGAGTCTTCAAAAATATACGAACTTCGACTTAGGTAGGTATTCTGTTACGCTTATACATGTCGATAGATTTAATTTTTTGTAAATAAGACCAATAAAACTAGTAGAAGTACTATTATTGCTGGCTTCCATCCAGACAGCAGCGCTGAGCCGGTGCCAATATTTGCAGTCTTGCGGTAGATCTGCGCGCGCGCTGGTATTAGGTATCTTGAGTATCGAAATCGGTCTAGCTAGTGGGTATCTATTGACTTAGTCAATATTGAAATTGAGCTAGAAGAAACTTGTATTGAACAAATTATTCAGGTTACTTATCATTTTTAAAAGGAGGTTTTGACCTCGACGTGTCGACCATATATACGATGGTCTTCTTTAGGAGCACGAAGATGATGCGCCACAGCTCGTCTGGTGTGTTCTAGCCTGGGTATCGACTGAGACAATATTGAAATTGAGATATTGACTTTTTTGCAGTTTGTATTTTCTGTAAGTTAAAAAAACTGGAAAAAGAAAATGTAAGTTTGTTTTCTTGTAGTCAGACCAACCACGGTCTAACCATGTTGTCGATGTTCAAATCTTCAAATGGATCTGATTCATGACTGGTGTTCAAACTTTATCTTCTTCCATAAATATTTTTAATTACAAAAAGTTGGTTGGCACTTTGATTAAATGTTAGTGATTATTTAGAATAATAAATTGGATGCTTGTTTCAATAACTATAAAAAATAGACAGTAGAGTCGTTTATGTATTACATTGTGGTCTTACACAAATCATGTTCTCCAACTGTTGTTAAAACTACGCAATTTAGAGCTAAACCCAGAATTACGCTGAACACCTGTCTATTTAGACACCAACCAGCAGTACTCTGTGGTATCCAAAATATGGGCAGTTCTTGGCAGTTGCCGCAAGGCTAAATATAGTGAGATTATTTCAGTCTTTTCAGGAGCTCTCGGTAGTCTCGGATAATGTGGGTTGATTGTTTACTATATCATCAATGTTTGATCGTGCATTCGGGCTGGATAAAGTGGTCGTGGTGTGGTTGCTGCAATTCTGTTCTAGGTTCAGGATAGGTGTAGAGCTTTTGTCAGTGTTTCTGACTTGAACTGCTTATTTCCCTGCTAATGTCTCTCTATCACCTGCGTTGCACAATTTGTAGTTGAAGTTTACGTAGTCTGTCCTGTCCATCGGTAGGTTTATACTTGCATCACCGACTTGCTATCTTTTTTTTAACGTGCTGCAGTCCAGCGTGTGAAATTAGATCTATTGTTGCACCCGCATGTTTTGATTTGATCAATTAGTTCCCATTATACACAATCATGCAAGCTGGCGTAATTAAAACATAGCTGAGGGTAGTGAATTAACAATATGAGAGAAGGGTACGGCATCAATCGCATAAAAATCACTAATTGAATAATCTCTGGGCAAGCTAAGCTAATATTATACAACGTGTAACAGAAAGGGTATATGCATCGAGAAATGTGTGAATCTACCCATGAAACTGAACAACTTTCCTAAGGAACATAGGTCGAAATAAAAAAAAAATTGACTTCCCATACTAAATACGCTATCAGCTGATGCATTTAGTATGAAAGGTCACGATTTTTTTTTTCGTTTTTCGACCTATGTTTCTTAGAGAAAGTTGTTCAGTTTCATGGGTAGATTCACACATTTCTCGATGCATATACCCTTTCTTTTACACCCTGTATAGCTGGAGATTAAAATCATACTAAATATATATGTTATTTGAATTTGAGTTATTTCGGTTGGCCAAGTCCAAGACTAAATTATATCAGAAGGCTTCGAAAAGTATAAGCTGTAGATTAAAAAAACATTCCTGAATCTCCAGAAGCGTCGCCTGTGCAAAAATATTGGAACTCCTGAAAACTATGATGTTTCAAACTACCCTAAATACAGTTGAATTCAAACTGCACCTGTGTGTTATCGTGGTTATAATACGCCCACTTGAGTGGTTCGCTCAAATTGATTAGCGATAACGCTTCATAAAATCGCATTTGGCTCGTTACTGGTTTCAAATTAGACTGTTGTTGGATTCGATTACTGTTTATTTCGTGCTTTGCTTAGTTTCGGATATTTATGCGACTTTTATGTTTGTGTTTTTGAGGTTGTTCGGAATAGTAAAGAAATTATCGAAGATTAGGAGTTGTGTTTTTTCAGTACCTATTGAGTGTTAATGGTTTCAGTCCGCAAAGTCTTAAAAATTTACTATAGATTCTTGATTTGATATAAATATAATCTCATATAGTAAATAACACAAACTCTGCATCCACTGTAAATACAAGGTTTTCTAGTAAGTCTGTGATACAACTCTGCAATCCTGAGTTCAGGTCGGGACCAGAGAGTGATCGGAATGCTAACAAACCGCCATACATATCATTGCAGAATGGCGTTCACTGGAACGAATGACTTGGCTCTGTATCGCTGACGTTTTGCTAGTTGATACAAACAAACATACATAAAATCACTTCTTGGCTTTCACGGTTTTTTATCACATGCCACTGAAGAGGAAGGAGCTGGTGGTAAACTTTTTTCTTTCACTCCTATTCCATCATGAAAGATTTCTGAAAAACGTAAGAGTTAAGAACAAGTCCAGAAAAAAGTATTTCCTCTTTAACATAGTAAAGTAGGTATAGGATACGTACTAAACACATAAATCTATCTACCAACATGTGGCGGTCTAGAATATGTTCTAATTGGCTGAAACTGCGTTGTTGCAGGGCCTTGGGACCAGTCCTGTATGCCTACCTCCCATGTGAAGTAACACTGGTCATTGAGATTTTTTACTAGCTTTTTTGTTACTTTTTTTTGCATAGTTCATGATATTTTTTGCCAAGTTACAGTCTATAACTGCCCAGCAAATAAACCAAGTTTTTCAGCCTAAAGTATCAGCTATACAAATAGAAAATTATAGTCATTGATGGAGCCACAACCGAACTTGAAAATTTATTTTTTCTAGTACCATTTGTTAGCAATTCTACGATTACCCACAATTCTATACATAGGAGCTATAGTATGATGATAGCTATAAATTATTCTCGTGATTGAAAATCAATACCAGTGTATCGAGTTTCAGCTAGGCTTTTCATATTTCAACTATGAACAAGTGAATTTTAGTTAGAGGTAGAGTCGTTTGGAGTTGTTTAAATAATGTTGGAGTTCCTAGATTACATTGAGCTGGAGGACTTAATGCATTACTTTTATATAATTACAGTTCTTTGTGTGTTTGTTAGATATTTTGTTACCAATTAAGCGAATAGAGCAAAAAATATATCGTGACGATCTTTTCTTTAATCTCATAACTTTTAAGAAATTGTTTTCTTCAGATAAATTATTATGAAATAAATTTTAATCAAAAACCTATTTTCTTATTCTTTATTCATTTATAAGTAGATACGGTAAACTGATTTCAGATTACTACTTGCATGCGCTGAATATCGCAACTGAAAAAAAAAACTTAGAATTATCTGCCCTTCACAACCCGCATTCAGTAGGTAAAATAACACTTTACAGATAACATGCACATCATAATTAGTACAGCAAACTAGTTAGATAATAAATTGAATCTGTTGTAGCACATGTGCCGTCTGGTGTCGGTCTAAATCATTTGACTTGGGTCTAAATCTAGATTGAGCCGCGTTACCTAGGTCAGGGGAGGGCATCAATCTTTATCGCGCCTTGTAATCATTTCATTACTAGATATTTAATGCGTTTCATTTTGTCACAACACAATGTCTAATAATTTAAATGAGTCTTGGCTCTTTTAGCAAGAAACTGTTTTTTTTTTACTATCCTCGTTGTCATAGGATCAAAATTTTTATCCTGAAAGGCTTATTTACGGGTGATCTGAACTAGGTTTACCACGCAGTCACAGAATACTTATGAGCGCGGCGGGCGCCCAGACGCAGTCCTGTATTCAGCCCACCGAGGTTTCTATCAATTATAGAAATAGAAATTCGTAAAAGGTCATTAGTGGAGCCCGAAAGTTTCAGTGTAATGTAATTCAGGCGAGGCGAGGGACTGATAAACTGTTACAACTGAAATGCATTTCTGGAATTACCTGCAATCTACTTAACCTAACCTACTTATTTTTTAGACGTGTGTGGCGAAACGAATTTTAAGGTTTAGTATTTAGAACTTGACGCTCTATCTACCCCGTAAAGGATACATGTGTTTACGTACCTATACCTACATATGTAGTGCAGCTTAACGTTTTTTGTTTGTATCTTTATTTAGCACACTGTATGAGGCCGGAGCCGATGCATGAACCATAATGGCTGCAGATGCACATCATACATACAGCGATACAGCACATTTGTAGGTCGTTACAATTGATTCATTGGTTGTTTTGTATGGGTTGTATTGTATGCATGATAGTTATGAAACGGTGGACGTGTTGTACCCGACTGCATATTAAGGCCTCTCCCAAGGCCCCCACTGAGCTCGGTCTTCAGGCGTTCTCATCCAATCTTTGCCCGCTGCGCTACCTTACGAATATTATCGCCCCAACCCAACTCAACAATACTCCAATCGTTTTTAGGAAATAATTTTTGTCATACTAAAACACTGATTTAGTCTGGCAAAACTATTTCCTATGCATAAATAAGGTAGGTGTTTTTTAGTACGACTGCCGATTCGTACCTAATCTAATCTCGCCTCTAAGAACCTGTCTTCAGTTCTTTCAGTGTATAGCAATTTACGACAGACAATAGGCCGTTACAACAGCAATGCCTATCTAAAGTACCTCTCTAAACGATCCTCGATCACTGATCTGCGACATTTGTACTTTGCTTTATCCACTGAAATATAAAATGTATGCCGTCTCGTCACAAACATCGTCTAATAGTGTTTTGATTGGAGCCAAGCCAGGCCAGTTCAATAGCGAGGTATAATTCGAGATTAGTCGTATCTAGAGGTCAACAGAATAGATAGAAAATTATGATAATGGAAAAGATATTAATTCTGTTCTTGTGAATTTTTTAATACAACGGGATTGACTTATCTTATGGGCAATAATAAGAGGACATTAGGAATCAATAGGCGCCTCTGGCTACTTAAATGACGATAAAATGGAAATAATTGTTCAATCGAATACTAACTCTTTAGTAAAAGACAAATAGATAATGCTATTTGGTTGAATTTATTAGAATTACCTACTGTTACTATTTATTTCGGTTTGTTGCAAAAAGTAGAGCTAGATAAGAGCAACGGCCTCAACAGAATATTTTAGGGTAATTCATATTCAAACCACAAAGAATGGTAGCAATTTGTAGTTGCAAAAATCACGCTTCATGATATTTAATGCTGTTCCCACACTGGTGTTTGGAGAAAAATATGGAGCTTTGTTTTCAGATTAAATAAAATAAATTAAATAATAAACATCAGGTAGGTACTTGTTTACACGGTGAAATACAAAGAAGCCCTGAACTGAAACCCAATTCACAAACAATCAAATTGCCGCCAAAACAGTTCGATTGTCAACAGAAAATTTCCATGCCAGTGCACAGTAATTCCACTTATGAGTCAACCAATTGTCGGCAAACCTACTCGTGCATATTACAGCATCATACGATGAGCTACGTCATTCTGGTTTGAATTACTGATGTGATGGGCGTGCTTCCTACAAATAGATGGAAGCAGAGCATTTTCGTGACCGCCATTTTAGCATAAAAGTGAATTATTATATTTGCCAAAGAAACCAGTTGTGATTTGAGTCTGAGCTGTCTGAGCCAAGTCAGTTCTAACTGCAAATAGCGTAGGTGCAGAGTACAGACAGACGAAGTGCCCCTCGTAGACCGGAAGTCGTCATCATGTGATTTGTGATTCACGCCGGACGCGGGTAAGAAGACGCACACTGCAGCGTTGTATCACGAGGACTGATACAGACTGGATCAACGATTGTCACCTCCTTGGCATTTTGTTGCACTTGAAGGAGAATATACAGAAAAGCCAGCGGTAGTCTGAGCATGAGCCAAGTCAGTTCAAACTGGTAGCTGACAGACGAAGTGCCCCTCGTAGACCGGAAGTCGTCATCATGTGATTTGTGATTCACGCCGGACGCGGCGGGTAAGAAGACAATCGGCGCAGGCGCACATTGCAGCGTTGTATTTGTATCACGAAGACTGATACTGGATAAAAGTGAAAACTTCTTGGTATTTTGCAGCACTTTAGAGAGATTGAGATTTTAGATGTTCTCTACATTTGCTTCCATGGGTATCATTCATATCATAGCATAGTCCTTTAGGCATTCAAAAGAAAATGAGCTGTAAAATAGAAAGAAATTTTCTTTTTAAGAGACTTTAGTTAACAAAAACGTTTTTCGGATCTGATAGTTTATATTCAATATTTTATTTTAATTTAGCGACACCCAATTCACCAGAAAGTAACTCAGATCTAAACTCAACGCAGGCAATTTCCGGTCATAGATTGGAGCACTAAATTGGACGTCTCCCACCCACTCCTAACTCCTTATTTTGCATAACTAAGTTTTAAAAACATAAAGTCTTGAACTCTATAGGTATAGTCTAAATGATGTCGAAATATTTGAGCGGACAGGGACACATTTAAAGATGCCAATGTTGTAGACTCTACAAGGTACCTATCTATGTTGAAAAATCTTAAGTCTAAAAGTTAAACTTTGAGTGACTCTAATAAAATTGATGATGTTCAGTTCAGAGCCTCTTGACATCTAGTATACAAATAGCTTAACCGTGTTGCTCTAAGACAAATAGGCACCACGTTTTCTCTCATGAGTAGGATTATCGGAATTATGCCCTTCATATCAATTAGCTACGTCGGTAAAGTAGACCTACGAACATCTTCATTCCGAGAGCATACTTAGACATTTCATGAGTGAATACATTCCTATTTCACTAAAGTGTTATCGTAAATAACCACAATAGTATTATCTAACCAATTTCAATTAGTTGGTCAAAAAGTCATAGAGCAAGTGTCGGGAGTTCAGGTCAGCGCGTGCGGCTGATAAGTTAATTTTGAGGTTAAATGTTGTTGATAATTTATTTTATTGTGGTACTTGTGTTGTGGTACCTACTCAGATAAGAGCCAAGTGATTGTTTAAATGTTCAGTGAATGATAAGAATTTTGGTTTTTGCAATTATAATTAAAATTATTTGAAGATTCGAGATATGTTAAAAAGTACCTATTTGTAAGAAAAAATGTATACTTACCAATAGATAAGATGGCATAAAACGGGTTGACTCCAAAGTCCAAGCCTTCATTCAACCAATAACGTTTCTTTTCTTGTTACATTGATACCTAATCAATACATGTAAATCAAGTTTATGCGGCCAATTTCATTCCAATCGGCTTTCAGACCGATATTATAAACATAATCCGAATTCCTAATCCTACCTATATGCTAATTTGTTTATATCTGCATCGTTACGGCTGATGATTCTTCCCACGATCCACACACCCAAAGGTAGTTCCTTTCTATACACCAAATCCGAACAATCCCTTATTCATTGCCTGGTACACAAACATTGTTCAAGTAATATCCCCTTGCGAAAGCGCAATGTGATACAAATCGGTGGATTCGCCATTCTGTTTTTACGAAAACATGGTGTAATTCGATGTCAGAATGTAAACCTATCGCATTGTGTGCTATTAAAATACCTACGTCGTTTTATTTGTGTGGATGTTTTGCGTATTTACTGACCCACCCAATAAAAATTGTTGATGAGGATTGCCAAGGCTAGAAAACGACCTGTTTACGACTTTTCAGCGCTGTTATGTTATTATTATATGACATTGTATAACAGTAACAGTATATACTGTAAATATGCCAGCATAGTTTATCATTGAAGGAAATTGTTTGTTTTAAATATCAAAATAAAATCTTCGAAACAGTAGGAAGTCTTCAAAACTGACTAGGTGCGTAGACTTTTATACCTTTCAGAAGCATAAATTTCTAGCGCTGAAAAGCAACGCTGAAAACTGAAAGTAGTTAATTTTATGCTACAAAGCTTTTAAAAAAATAGAGTTGTTATTCATTCATAATTCCGCATAGTATCAACGTTTCAATATTCAGCGGCGATGGCGACCTTGCGAAGCTTTCTTTACGTCAGTTGCTATTTCTGTACTAATGTATGGGTTATCTACCACATGCTGCGAGTTGTATGGGAAATGTCATGTGCGATACAGTTCCTTTGAAACGTCAGCAATTTCTCGATCGATTTAGAAATCACATAGGGAAAGTCATGGCTTTAATAATGCTAATGATAGAATCATTAGACTTCTTCGTAATGATCGTATGACGAAGGCTACGTCCTTCATGGTACACGAGTCAATTGTGTTCGGCTAGATCCGATGAAGACCTATCTATTGGTCTGAAGGTCAAGTGGATATAATGAGCCGGAGTATTAATTAACTACCGTATTTTTGTTTACGGACTTATTAATCGTTATTCTGAATCAAATCTGTCATTTACAGAACTTGCAACGAAATTGCTGCTGTTAATTCTTACAGAACATCACTGTTTTATTTTTCTCACTATAATAATTTCAATCTCGTCTTTTGAAACATACACGTCGTTCAGAGTTGCAAAAAATCAAGTATTTTAAAAATAAATCTTGTCTCGAGCAAACTATGTATTGTCGTCAACTAAAATGAGCTGAAACTATTGACGCATCGAGACTTGGAACTGTCATCCGCCGACAGCTTGACGAATGGTCTTCTGTTGCCACCCGAGACAGAAATATAATTCAGTGATTTTTCATAGTGGAGAACATTCAAAAATCATCAAAACAAAATGTTAAGTCTGAAAGGTTTGCTGCATTAGCTGCAATCAGTCTCGACATTGGCGATGGTAAAGTGACCGCTTGCTATCAGGAAATTAATTTTAGTGGTTGGATTCTTGGGAGGTGACAATTGTTATTTTGCTTATTATTATTTAGCTACAGAGTTACTAGGTACTTTGTATGCAAATGAGTGAAACTAACTTGAATGTTTTTGTGAAGGCTTAAACTACGCTTGATTTCACATCGCATGGTACATTTTACGCTCTTTACCTACGCTCCAAATGTTAAAGAAAATATTTTCTTTTCAAATGCGCTAACGCTAAGCTATCCGATGTTTTATCGAAGACCGGAAAAAAAAATCTTCCAAATTATTTAAAGTTTAAATTTTTAAAGAAATGTTTTTGCAAGTTTTTGTATCTTGTATGAAAGATCAAGCTTTGATTTCATAAATTCCAGTATACATCCTACTCTTAAAATGGTATCATCTTATTCTTTAGGTATTTGGTACTCTTGTCTTGGTATCTAAAAGGACAAAATTCTTCACCAACGCTTTCTAACCTTTTCTAGCTAGCAAAGTGAAGTGAAACCCAAGTCTCAAGTGAACTATAAGTGGAGTAGCAAGTTGTCTCTATTTCGGTTGTAGCCATGTAAGGGCTGGCTGGGAGATGTCCGGGAATAGGCAAATGCGTTTCTTAGGGCTGACTGACAGTTTTATGTGGTTTAACTTTAAACCATTTTTCGTCACGTGTAATTTTTTTTATTATTGTGTTGGTCTTGTTGTTTCTATAGTCTCTCCACCTTCTCTCCCTACTCCGCAAACTTCTATAGGACATGCTACAGTTACAAAACATTGTAATTTCGTATTATGTTCAAAATCTTTGTTGGTATTTTAGGCTCGATTGCGTGGTCATGGCCATAACTTGGTATTGTACTAGAACTAGAATTACCTGATCTGATATACCTACCCTAACCTATCTCTGAGATGTCAAGTAGGTAATACTGACTGACCCAGGACCTGAACAGATTATTAAATTTTCATTCAAATAAATGCCATATCGACAATTGAACCCAGAATCCTCCATTCCTAGTTGTTAAACTTCAGCTGATCTCCTCCTCGCAAATCAAATCTCGTTGACAACCAAGTAGAAGTCGTATCACAAATTGTCACTCAGATAGCCCGACAGCCCTGTCTTGTACTTACAAATAAACCGCGATGCGCACGAGTCTGCATTTAGCACGCTCGGCTCTACGCGTAAAATTGTCGAGGAGATGCGAATTGCTAAGCGCCGTTGCTATGCAGAACAGGATGAGTTCTCAAATGGGGACCATGTAGAGGCAAACGCAGTTTGAAGCGCCCTCCTTTCAGATGGTGCGATGACCTGCGATTTATACCTGGCAGGAACTATAATTTTGTAAATAGCAGTAGTTCGGTCTGGATGCGAAGATCCTAAGACCGGCCAAGCTCATTGGCGTGCTTTGGGAGAAGATAATATCTTCTGTCCATATTATGTACATTATTATGTCCAGCGCGGCTGATGATGCCGTACATGAACAAAAACTAAAAAGGCGCATAAAACCAGTCCAAAACTCTATCATTCCTCCAGAAGCCTCGCCCACTCCCAGCCCACAGTAACATATTGTGCATAAATCAGCGGTGGTGGGACGGGCGTGCATTATAAGCGTGGTTATGCAGTTACTGCAATACTTACTGCATCCGCCGACACGACAGCACAATCACAGGGATAGTCTGCGAGGGTTTCAATGAATTGGAGACGTAACTGATGGGTGACGTGAGGGTATTGTAGTAAGCACTTATCATCTTTGAATCAGATGAACTGCAAAAAGATGGCAGTTGAAAGAAACATAATATACGCTGTGTTATGATACGAACTAAAAATATTGTAAGGTTTTATTCATCATTAGTAATAGTAGATGTGGTGGCATTCTTTATTTCGTTCTTTGGATCCTACTTACTTTTGGATGACTAAATAATTTTAAGCTATGAATAGGGATTAACTTCCTTCCATTGAAATGCTTTCAAACAGAATAAATACCAAGTATCTCGTAAATGTTGACATTTAAGTGGTCAACGTCAATACACACTCATATGTGAACTCAAAGTTAGTGAATAGCCCAATCAACCGAGTCTCAGAAATACTACGCTACAGGACGCAAGGAATTTGTTACAGTCTACGCCAGCGTCGTAGGTCCAGGAAGCGGACTGAATGCCCCGCTCTTCCGACACAGAGCAGAGTATATTTTGAACGAAACACTGGAACGGGATAAGTCCATGACTATGACTTCCGATAAACGTGCGAAAACGTAGCATGTGCAGTGCAAATATAACTGATCTAACAGTCTGCAAGATCACAATGGCAGATTGTAGTGAGTAGCAACAAAAATATATACATGTCTATTAATGCTCTTACATAACTACAAATAAACCTACATACTCTCCTCAATTACCTACTAAGTGTGTTGATCTTTAAGCTGGAATCCGGAAAAGCAAAAACTGTTTAAATTGTTTTTGAAATAAACACAAACTGTGGAGCAGGAATTTCTACTGAGCAGTTTTTTTTTCTCAAACAGTACATGCTTTTTTGATATGCTGGTAAAACATAGACCAAAGTCTAGCAGTCTAGTGCCTGCTCATAGTTTTTTTTTCTCCGAGCCATAAATAGACGATAAATTGAACGGAACTCCTCCGTGATGTCTGGAAGTTGCTTTGATCAATATTTATTACAGCTGAAATTGCACTGTCGTCGTTATAAACATCAAAGGTAGACTTTGTTCCCTCTTCCATTTTCTCATTCAGCATCAATATTCCTGACGAATATTATTATTATGTTGTTGTTATTTGTTTGTGGGAGGCAGCAACTGTCTGAAAAGCAAATTCATTAGCTATAAGCTACAATTAGGAGACCTAAGCAGTTTCTCCCTTCAGCTTGAGATTTTGTCTATGCTATAATATAAGTACCTACCTAATTTTGTGTAGGTACTTATAAGGAACAATGGCACTGATGAATGAAACATGAAGATTGTGTCTGATAGATTTTTTCAAACATATTGGCCTTTTCGATGCCTAAGTTTGATGATATCCTTGTGCCAAATGCAAATATCAGTTCAGCGGTAAAACTGTAAGAAAAGACGTACGTAATAAACGGAGTCATCCTGATTAGGATAGGTCTAGTTTACCTTGGAAATAATAGATAAGATAGCCACGTACAATGGAATTATGATTCTGAGACCTATCCTAATCTGCATAATATTGAGTGCAGCGGCGGCGCCGGGAATCGCGGATGCGGGGTTGTTGCACTGTGCTGTGCGCTCGCGCAACGCAACTATAGTACATGTGTCTCAGCGGGTGTACAACCACTAGGAAGGGTATTTTAGTGGTTTTTTGCTAACTGTTAAAAGTATGAGAACACATTGTCGTTATGGGTGCTATAGGTAAGCAAAACGTAAACAATTGGTACATTTTTTAATTTTCGTACTCATGAGAAAATGTTTGGAACTTTACCTGCTACTGAAAAAACTCGAGAAGGGTAAATACAAGACATTTATATTCTTGCCCAGAACTGATGCAAGGTTCATGAGAGCAATACACCCAAAAATACAAGGAGCAGCAGATAGTTTATCAAAATTATGTAATAAATATGACTCTGAAAAAAGTTCGAGCCATCTCTGAGTATACAAAACAGAGCATCTCAATTTATGTTATGATATTTCGGTACACGAGGCTTTCTATAGTTCTTATTCTAGTATCATTAAGAGATAGGTATATTCTTTTGAAGAGTGTTTAGTGTTTAGGTGATAATATTTAAGATTGTACTGACGCGGTACTGATTTTCTTCAGTCGGGATTGGACTGGACACATTGGACTGAAGCCAAACTATGCGAATAGTCGAGCGAACAACAAGACGCTGTGCGCGGGATATTTTAGAAAATAGTTTATTTTCACTATGAAATGGGCCTGCTTTGTACAGCTAAGATATTTAACTGGACTTTATATATCTAGTAATAGGTATTATTACAGCGAATGTTGAGCTTAGTTTCTTACCCATAAACAAATTGAACTCTAGTAGAAGACATTTCTGACCTACGAGTATGTGTGGCATTATATTTCCATTTTGTGCCATTTATTTGCACAATAGTGTTTCTCATCTCTTATTATTGTTATTTATTATATTTTTTATACTCTACCATGATGCATAATCGTTGTGTTGGTACAGTTTTAAATGTAACATGTAACATACTTACATCCCAATAATTTGCCAGCAAAAAAAAAACTGTTTTTCACCATTCTGCTTCTAAATTTTTTCACACCACTCTAGCTCTCTTCAGATGAAAATAGCTTCTGGTTTCGCCGAGAGTTCACAAAAACAGTCAAGTGCGAGGACTGGCAAATCACGAGTAGCTTCTACAAGAGCTACTGTTGTTTACAGACAGACTGCCAACACAATACATTTATCATTTTCAGTTATTTGTAACGATGAGTTTTCACTGAAAATATAAAAAAAACGTTCAGGAAGTTTGACGATCTTCAATGAGGTGTTAATTTAATATAAGATCAGCGAGATATTTTAATACTTTCTAATTAAATCTACCTTCTTCTTTTTCGTATCAATAATCCAAATATATAATATTGTTAAAAATAATTTATATCGTCTTTTGCCAATAAATTATTACCTAAATCTACCTAATAAATTACAAACTAATAAATAATAATTTATAGATTTTTCAGTGCCCGCTTACTTCACTTTAAAGAAAGGTTGTAAAACTGAAAAATATTGCTCACCCTAGCTGCAGCCTTTCCCACGATATGTCTTACTAGGTCCTAAATTCATCAATCTGCAGTTTCAATTAACTTTAAACTACCCGTAAATTAAACTAAGTATTATTATGTTCTGTTCTCGTAAAAATACATGAGAAAACCAAATAACGTTAATGTTTTTTTCCATTGGCTGATCGATTTTACAGGTTGTTTGAAGTCATTGAGCCTGAAATCGATTTCACGGTTTATTTTTAGCGTGACGCAAAACTGCTCTATGTACGTACATGTGAGTGGATTATAAGTATAATAAACGTAGGCTTACGTAGATAATAAATGTTTTATGCAGAAATGAACTGCCATAGTCCTGACACATCATGGCGTATGATTACAAACAATCGTTAGGTTTATATTTTGAACTAAGTCCATCGATGCCACCTTAGCCATAAATGCATATTATTCGTGTTTACAACCTATACCTACTAGTAAGTCTAGTAATATTTTTCATCGGTATCTAACAATCATAGATTTAAATTGATTAATTGGTGACTGCACCTACCAGCCACTGCACTTACCCAGGACTAAAATTCAGGTATTTCATTATTGTGGCCGTTAGCCTGGAGGAGTAGCTAGTCGAGACTAGATTTCTAGATCTGCCGGATGCCTAACCCACGCGAGGCAGGAAGCCTAAACTACTACAGGCTATTGAATGACTAACGATGCGCTCTATAATATACGGTGAGCTCTATTCAATACCTGGATAAAATAGCTAGATCGAGGATATACCAACTCATAGTCTTCACGAAGATCAATATTTAGGTATTTTTTTGTTTAGGATTAGTAGAAAGGTTTGCAAGGTTTTGATGAATTATCATAATGGGACCTATTTCAGACATAAAGTCTTACGCTACAAGATAACAGAGTACTTATATAAGTATGATAACATCATCCAAATAAACGATTAAAACCAACCAACCTATGCCAAGTTTTTAAATGGCTGAAAGATCTCGTCTCTTTTCAAAGTTTTTTCCTGTAGTTTTTTTACATGCAGGTGACAGAACTCAGATTTTGGATGCATTCCAGATTCATTATCAGCTGATTGTTGCTAAGCCGAACGACCTCGGGATTATTGTATTGCTATTGCCACAGATTAAATAATAGCTGTCGCTGCCAATGCCACGCCATTTGGCATCGTAAAATACCTCTTTTCGTACCGTAAACAAGGTATTTTTATATCGCCATTCTTATCACTGGCTGGCCCGGGAGTTTTGTTTCAGTTTCAACCCAGTTTTTTGATCCAGTATTGTTCCGGTATGTTTATTTTTCTTTTTTATAGTTTGTTACATTTAGAATTCCTTGACGGAGTTCATTATAATTTTGTATAGTTAGACTATGAATGACCTTGTTCAAGGGATATGGAATAAAGCACTTTTCCTTCTTTTTAGGGGTGACATGCCATGTTCCTCGGATGAAGTTGGCTGCTCCGACTCTTGCGCGGCGAGTGTAGATGGAGAGAAGCGTCCGCTGCCAGCGCCACAGAATGTGACACCCGAACGAGCGCCAGAACCGGAACCGGCGCCAGAACCAGCACCCGAACCGGAGCCAGCTGACGGTGGCGGTGGCGACGACGGCGATGACGATGTTTTATAAACACCATCTTTAAACTATTATAGATGATACTTTCTACTTTGCAGATTAATAATACTTACATGTAATATAAATAGGTTAACATTTACTAAATCTTTGGAAATTACACTTTTGTTTTATTGATTCACTTGTGTATTATTTAATCAACTCGCGCAACTGTTTTTTTGTGTGATTGCTTCTTTTATTTTTAAGTGTTTTTATTGGGATTATAAACCGAACGGTATGTTTTTATTTTTTATTTTTTGCATTGCTTTTAATTTTATGAAATAAGCATTTTTTCATGTGAATAATTAATACTTTATCCCTCCCTCCAGAGGTGACCTGCCGGGTAAATCCAGTAAGCGATCGTCTCGGACATCAAGCGTGCACAGCCAGCGAAAAGCGGCACCAGCGCCAGCGCCATCGGAGCCAGTGGCACCACCGCCGCCGCCACCGCCGCCACCTGAACCCATGCCGGAGCTAGAACCGCCTGAGGATTTGGCGCCAGCTGAGGGGGGCGGCGATATCACTTTCTAAATTTTTGTTTTTTTAAATTTATATAAATTTAAAATTTTGGAATATATTAACATTTGTTAACTTTCAGAATATTTTGATATGCTATTTTAAAATATAGAATAAAGTTTACCTGTTTAAAATAGTTTTTATCTAATCACGACTTGCTATTCATACAGATTAAATATCAGCAATGTGGCATCATGAAATTCAGAATCTATACAGACGTCAATTGCAAAAAAACACTGCAGTATTTTCCCTGATATCTGCAAAGTATCTATCGATCAATATAAGTACCTACCTTAACTACATATGGATCGATCGACAACAAATCTATCATGTGACAATACAAAAATATCTTTGAAGAATCAGAAGACATGACTAATACTCAAAGATTACAGGTCCTACATGAATTTGTTTTAATTTTTTCAACTCAGTCTGATTTTGTATGTAATGTCTGTTTTTTTGTTCCACTAAAACAACTCTGCTGGATCTTTACAAATTCTTTCACTAAAATATAATACAACTAGACAAACTGCCTACTAACATCTACATAAGTAATTTAAAGACAGCTATGTTGTGCCGCGAAGGTGTGTCACGGGGCGGGAATTTAATATTAGAAAAACAAGTTTAATAATTATTGAAAATTCACCCTAATCTGCACCACTTTTCATAGAGTCTGTTCGAAAAGAAAACAGGCATGGAATTTGAGGGCGCGCATTTGTATTAAATTAACTGTCGCTTGGTCGTGTGAGGATTATGCCCAAGTCTTTAACAGTAACCTTCTACATTAAATTTTGGAGGTTTTAGGTCAAAGACCTAGGCATAAACGCCACGCAACCAGCCGTGGGATAGTTAATACAAATGTGCGCCCTCCGATTCTATGCCTGTTCTCTTTTCGAACAGACTCTACTCAAGTTTACAAGTTTGAAACAAGTGTAAAACATGAGTGGTTAACTATCGCTACACGGCCTAGTTGCAGCAGGTGATAATTGACTTACACGTCACGTCTTTGGCGTGACTGCTCGACCTTCAGAAGGAATTTGCAACGCGTCTTGTCAAGTTCAAAGTCGCATTCAAAATACACGACATTCATGCTAAATTTGGACTGTGTGTTTCCTGAGACCATAACATAAACCAAAGTTAGCACCGAATCCGGTACCCTTTTTCGATACATTTTATTACATGATATTTTATCTTAACTGAAACAATTGACCTGACAACTGAATGAATACTTCAGTTCAGTTAAACAGATCTTTTTTTTTACTATATTATTTTTCATGATTTTGTTTTGTTTTTTTTTTGTCTAGGAAACATCTACCAGTAATACCAGTATCGCTGGACAGGGTGATCGAACTAGCGAAGAGTAAGGCGAGAAAGAAAACTGTTGGAGTTGATGCCACTCGAGTCCACGAGTAAGTACCTACCTACAACAAAGTACACTATAATTTGTGCGTATTACTTCATGCTATAATCTACGTTCAGGAAAATAACGAACTGCACATGTCCACAGAATAGAAAATGTACGAGTAGATCATCCAGAGCTCACCGAACAACTTTTTGAATGTCAGAATCAGAATCTTACCAATAAAATTATCATGTATGAACGATACCTACCTAACATTATCTCTAGTCGCGAGACACAATAGATCTAGATATTCTAGACCATATTTTCAAGTGTCGTCATTTTGGGCCTTTGCAGCCTACGGCTACCTACAAACAAAAAACAATTCTGGCTACGCAGTAGCATTTTCAGATATATTGAAGAAAACCGTATCAACGACGAGCGTTTTTTTACATCCATATCTTTTGCTATCTCTATTTATCTGAAGCTTAAGGTTTTCTCGACTTGAAGAATGAAGAACCTGTAGGTTTGAATCCCACCGTAAACACTGATAATCTATGTAGTTCCCACTTTCAGATTGTGTGATAGTTCAGAGTTTTTTTTCAGGCTTAACTGAATTTATATTTTCCAGCAACCTGTCCATCAACGAGAGTCTTGCATCTTTTAGCCAGAAGCTGCTGTTCCCTCGATACACCTCACTGCCCAGCATTCCACAGTATGACTCCTCCCTCAAACGGTCCAACTCCTCCATATGGTCCATTTTCAAATTTAAGAAAACAAGGTAACTTGACATGAGTTTTGATATTTGCCTGCTAAGTTAAGGATTTCTCAGAAAAATTTAACATTTATTTTTGTTACAATGTGGTTTTAGAGTGCGTCTTCTATACCCTAGTACTATTATTATCACAATTATTATATTCTGTGGAATAAGCAAACAAATTGGCTGAAGAAACGGGCATGCCATGTATAAGTTTTGAGACATTCGCGGTTTTTCACTACAATTAGATTGTTCAGCAGGGGACTGACCACTCTCAGTTTCAGTGGCTGATTAAAAATAGCTAATTATATGGCTGTCAAAAATGAAACCAGTGTTTTAGATGGTAACGGGGATGAACTTATTCCTCCAATACTTTCAGAGGCTTTAACATCGTCATATTTATCAAACCAACAGGAGAGTTAACAGAATAAATACTGAACAATTCTGCAGTCAAAAACAAAGACTGGCCAAGAGCGTGTACGGATAATTATAATATGACACGCTCATTTATATATGACGGAAGTAACAATATATCTCGTGATATAATAGTGCGTCGTGTACATAGAGAACCGCGGAAGAATGTGTAGGTATTTGACGCAAATTCGTTGGATCGCACCCAGCGAGGCTTGGCCGTAACAATATGCTCAGTATACCAAACGATCCTGTTCAAAACACTTCGTAGTTATAATCAACAGAAATATCTCGGCCATAGTGTGTTATTCTTCCATGCTGGACTGGGAGTGATAGAAAAACATAGAATGTGCCAGCTGCATCTCCACCCGGGCATGCTGTAAAAACCAGCTAAGGGATTCGAGGGTTTTAATGTATTGCAATTTAGGCGATGGGCTGACAACCTGTCACTATAGCAACACACATGAACATGAGCATCTGAAATAACCCTCAAAACTTGTCAGACGTGGCGGAATGACCTTTCGGTCGTTTTCGCTCTGCCTACCCCATTAGGGATAAAGGCGTGATTTTATGTATGTATGTATGTAGTGTGTTATAGATAGGAAGTCAAAATTCTGTGAACGCTTTCAGAAATGAATTTCGTTGAGAGACTGGACTGTCCCAAATAAGTTTTGGTCTCTCGCGTATGGAAACCCTTTCAGTGGTTAATTAGGTTAGGGGGCAGTTTTTATAAGCCTGGATGTAAGATTACTGCCATGCTGGTCAGAGTTTTGTCAATAAACACATTATAATATTCGAGTTTTTTCACTTCCCAGACATACGAGTACTGTAGTCAGATCAGAACAGTAAAATGAGGGTTGCAGAAAATAACAATTTAGGCGTTGGGCTGATTGACAGATTGACACTTTTATGAGGTCATTGACGCTCTGCCTACCCAGTAAGGGATACAGGGGTGACTATACGTTTGTACGTAGGATCATAAACGTAGTATAGTGCATTGGTATTCGCAATCTCAAAAGCATTCTGCAAACAATCGCAGACTTTCATTCCGCAAATCGATTCAATTTACTTACCATCAAAGGAGCCTGAACTTTCGTTTTGTCCAGGAGTCGCATTTTTGAACCGTTCGAATCGAAAACTGAAAGCGCATACGAAATTCCTTCGTGCACGAAATTAATTTCTATCACACACGTTTTTACGTATTTTTGAATCGGTAGAAATCTTTGTTGCCAATAAAGTCTAATCCCATAACTTGTTTCCTTTCTACGCAGAAATATACCTACTATACCACCACCGCCACTAACAAAAATCTTTGATTACAAAAACCGGTAATGAATCGCAGAGAAACGGAACGTAAATTCAAGTAAATTAAAAAGTTAAAGTGTCACTTGTCAAATGATTGTCTGTCTCACTTCCGCGACCACAGAGTACTTGAGTTTCGAGTAGTAGAAAATACAACGAGTGGTTTAGACCACTCGTTGCAGGATTCGTATACGTATGAATGTTCAAAAATAGTGATTTTGGAATTTCGCATGCGAATGTGGCTCTTTCGTATGCGCATTAGCGTTCGAGTGGTTCAAAAATACGGCTCCAGTGTCCACGACAAGAATTTCTCCGATTCTGAAAGCCGATCGGATTTCAAAACGAGTCAATAGATCGATAACAAAGCCGCCTGTATGTATTGCACTGTGAGAGATGGCGCTTTCACTTGCGGCGGTGGTGTAGTGTAGCTGTTGTGGGTTGTGCAGAATGCGGTTTTGGGTGCGACGTTTCCATTGCACTTGGAGACAGATATTTCTGACGGATTTGCGAATGTCTTATTCGTATTTCGTCTTTGCTTTATAGTTGCTCCATGGAGTTGATCATTTAGTACCTACCTCTCTAACAAAATAAACAATGTATTCGCAGAAACATTGCAAATTATCCTCATTTTGTCATGCCATGGTATATACCTCTGTTGTTCTGTGGTATGGTTAACGATTATTAGTTACTCAGAAAAATGCTTTGTAAATCCTAATATCTATTTACCTAAAAAAACTAAAAAAAAAAACCTGTGTAGTTTATTTTAAATTGCGACCAAAAGTAAAGTAGGTACCTACCTAAGCAAGCTGGTATTTCAAAGGATTTTATCATGTTTGTGATTTATTTCATCTTGTTGTCAGCAGGATTAGGATGATTCACGTTTAAGTTTTTATCTTAACACATTTCAAACCATTTCATCATTCAAAATCATGCTGATGATTTTATTTCGTCATTGTCATTATCATCATGTAGTTTGCATGTAGTAGGTTAAATGATTCACGTTTAAACTATGCAGTGCACGTGCACCTACTTGATCTTATTCAGAAAGAATTTGAATTGAGTAGTAGTAGTTCAGTGTTGAGTAATAGACCGAAAGATTATGCTCAACAGATTTCGTTCATTCTGATTTAATGTCAATTAGAAAGATAACAAAAAATTTTGAGTAGAAGGAGATCTTATGAAAATCCGTGGAACTACCATCAAATAACATCAAAATGGGATCACGAATGAGAAAAAGGTCGACTGTACTGTAGCATAGACAAAATTACTCCTGTAGGTACCATATAGCACCACCGCATGAACGTATAATATTTTGTTGACTCAAACCAGGTCGTTAGGCCTACATGCCCTTGAACCACTACCATGTCTACCATCATTAGCCATAATCTCAAATGGTACCAGTGGTGTGGACACAGTAAATGCAGGGTTCATCGTCCGAGGGCCGCCGGTGACGGTGAGTCATGCGCGCACGCACACCAGATGCCTATTGCGGGACAGACAACCGCAGGCGGAGCGGGAAGGAAGGAAGCGAGGAATGTGAGGACTCGCGAACTATATGGACGACTATTTATAAGCAGTGCAGTGTATAGACAAACATATTATTATGGTAATTGGAGGGTAAAAGAAGACTACCTACTTAAAGCATGTACAATCGTAGCCTGCTGAAATGAATTTGAGTCGATAAGAAAGAATAATAGGAAAATACATAGTAAATAAAAACTAACAAAAAAAAGGTTGAAGACTTTGAATTTAGTAATGTGTAGGTAATGTAACTCTAAAGTAGGAAGTACCTATAGGTCTTAGCACCGAAAAAGATGCGTAGGCAAATAGAATAAGTGTCCGCTGCTAATAATGACTCATATCAAAAAAGATCACTGACTTCTCATCGTGAGATGATTAACCAACTGAATGAACGCGTTGTTGTAAAAAGGACATCGGAATAATACTGGCCGTTTTATTTTTCCAGAATAAGGTGATATGACGTGACGGGTCAGACGATTTCGTGTGCATCGTCTCTTCTTCAGTCAGTGTTTATGGATTCAGTTTTCAAAAGATAAAACTGTAAAAATATCAACCATACGTTCTTGTTAAAATTATGATAGGCTTCGTAAATGTAGTACCTATGATCTATCTAAAACGATTAATCAAATATACCTCAGTATTAACCTCCGTCAGTCGAACTTTTGGAGGTAGATGCATTAGTTCTAAAATAATTCAGTTTAAATTTGTTGGTTGCGTTATTTTTAAATAATGAATAGCAGTAATGAAATGTTTGTATAAATTGCTATTTAAATTAAGAATATATGTAACTGATTGTGTAAAAATAAACGAGTTTAGAAGTTCAACTTCTATATCTCTTACCACAAACTTTGTTTTATTATTTCCTAGTTTGTCTTAGTTTGTCTTAGTTTGTCAAAATACATCAAAAAACTACGGATCTGTACAAGCCTCCTTTACAAATTTTGCATCATTTATAAATACTTTTGGAGTGAAATTTAATGTATAGAGTGACGTTCTAATTAACATATTGAAGTTGAAATAGGGTAAAATTTTACATGAATGATGTAATTTACTTGCAGAAGATTATGGACTAATCTCTATGCATTTTATGAAGTAGGTAAGTGGAAAATTTTAGCTGTAAAGTTGATATATGGAACACCGGATGACGATGCGATGAGGCCTCGGAGGCGTACCGTACCTATGACGACGCTTGCTTCTCAAATCTCAAATAACTACCTGCTAATATTTTTTGCAAAATAGGTACCTACTTTACCTACTCATAAGATATTCTTAGATTGTGAAATCCCCAGCCTTAGCGCTTTTTATCTAAAAGATATCTATGAAGTAGGTGGTCTTGTCATGATATCGACTATCAGCACTTGGGAACCGCAACTTACTATGCTGTCTTACATTGTTACCTACTTACCTATTATTTTTCAGTAAATAAAATTCAAAATTGCTTTCAAACTTAGTGCAAAACAGTTTAATCTGATATATACTTCCATGCTGGACTGGGAGTGATAGAAAAACATAGAATGTGCCAGCTGCATCTCCTCCCGGGCATGCTGTAAAAACCAGCTAAGGGATTCGAGGGTTTTAATGTATTGCAATTTAGGCGATGGGCTGACAACCTGTCACTATAGCAATACACATGACCATCTGAAATAAACCCTTAAAACTTGTCAGACGTGGCGGAATTACCTTTCGGTCGTCGTTTTCGCTCTGCCTACCCCATTAGTGATGAAGGCGTGATTTTATGTATGTATGTAATATTACAGAACAGTCTACATGGATGATAGACTAAAACTAAACCAAAATTAGGCAAGTAGCTAAATGGTATTTAAAACTACCATCCTATTTTAGTTGGACTTGGGCGAATCTTGGAAATCATGATGATGTCACACAAAAACTGCGACTACAAAAAATTTACTGTTATTCGACTGCATTAATCTAATTTTGCGGCATTTATTCGTACTTGCAAGTACCTACTTAATTACCTAGTTAAATTTTCCACCCACAAAAGATAGGATAGGAGCAACGAAACGAAAAAGAAATTTCGAACAGCTTATCAACCGGCATACCCCTTGTCAAAGATATCCTTATCAAACAGTGTTTCAAGTGGAGTATTATCGTATCGGTGTGTTCGCGAATTTTCTATGTTTCGTATACTTCGAATATCAACGAGAAAATGGTATCGGCTGTACCTGATATTATTATGCTGCATTCTGATTTCTTCAGTCGTTTTACTGATAGAGAACGGGTGAGTCAAAATATCTTATCAATTAAATTTCGCAAGAATCATCAACCTAAAAAGATTAGATGGAATCTTTGCTCAGGTATTGCACTTATTTGCTGTAAGTATTTCTGTCTCTAGATTTGAGTGAAGGTAGATTTGTCGTCAAGCAGAATATAGGACCACGTAATCCAACCAATAGATCACGCCAACACCTCCAAAATTGTCGAAACAACAAACACAGTACCGCACACAGTCCACGTAAATATTCCAACTGTTATAACGCGTTTACGTCTTTTAGCCAAAGATATAAAAAGTGCGCTTGTAAAAACAATTTGACGCCAGCATTTGTTTTCTGTTTTCTACCTTCGTTTCCGGCGGCTTGTTATCTTAATGAGCTGAGTTATAGCTATTGTAGCATTGTTACGTGGCTTAGTCTTGTTGATCCACGTTGCCAGAAGTAATTAGGAGACGTAGATACCGTAACATTACTCGTAACTTAGGGAACCGGAAAGAAATAGTAGAACGTATCAACCCAAATATGATTACATGATTTGGCTACTTTGCCACTTGCATTGCAATATGCTTACATCTATCTACCATGACAGTTATCTCAAGCATCTGACTCTATATTGACGTTTCTTCCCAATATAAAGGGTGTAAGGGACAGCGTTACATTGATCGGGGTTACTCAGTCAACAAAACTGATCAACTTTCACAAAGTACCTAACTCTTTCATGCAATGAAAAAGTTTTGATCAAAATTACCCCCACGATCAAAAAAATTTGTATGAGAATTGAGGAGGACAATTTGTAAGATATGTTTTTTGAATTTACACCCGGTATATCCGTAGTTTGTTCGGATTAGATAACCGGCGGCGTAAAAAGCGACCGTGTGCACGGCCAAGGTTGGGCAAGCTTCAACCTTCCTCCGAGCTCCGACACTGACATTGGTCGAGGCTAGGAGACGAGGAAGGCCAGCGATGAAAATAGAGCATTTTCGACAGCTTGGTATTCTTCTAGCGAGTGGGTTTTTATGTAGAAACTCATGATGAACCCTGGTGTCAGGAGTTTTTACACCACGTAATACATAGGCCTCTGACATGCATGAGATATCTCTTCACTGTCAAATACAGCGACTGGAACCGATGTCTTAACGTGCCCTTATAAGGTATTCTAAGAAACACGGAATCATTTTTTTTTTTTTGGACAGATGATTAAAATCTCACACAAGTGACAAATATCAACATTGTGTTCCCCTCATGTGAATCAAACCCACGACGTCCAGACCAGATCGAGAACGCAGGGCTCAGACTACTAGACCACGGAGGTAGCTGCTGATAACTGGATATTTCTGACCGGACAGCTCGATATTTATGGCTTGGTGGTGTGATGGCCCAACTTTTGGCCACTTTCCTTGGTATACAGGAAATTGCTTCGGATATAACATGGGAGAGGCTGACTCACGGTTGTCTAGGCTAATCGGAAATTTGGTATAAGTTTCAAATAGATATTCAGGTGCCCATGAACTATCGATTCCTGCTTCCAGACCAGAGTTTCGAGAGCGCCTCGAAGCACTAAACCTCCAAGGGGTTTTTCTTCCAAACATAACATAGGGAAATGATTTACTTAAACTTGGGCTTCGACTGGTGGCTTAGCTAGCATTAGCAGTATTGATCCAAGCTTATTAATAATAATAAATGATGAAGGACTCATAATATTAATAGCATAGCCCGCACGCACATGAGGTCACTCACTACAGGTGGATCGATTGATACCTAATGAAATCTAATAGGTACTACAGAAAAATTGTCTCGCTGTCTATAAAATATATCTTCATGTCTAGACATTATTTTTACGTGCTACTTTCACTGCACAAATTTTACTCACGATTTCCCTTCTTTTTGCGCTTAGCTAGTTTGAAAAAGCATTCTTAGTTTTTATGATGCCACTCTCACTGAAAAGTGAATCATGTTGATAATAAAAATTGATTTTCCTTTATTTAGTTTAGTAGTGATTTCATTAAGTACTTATAAGAAAACAAACTTAAAAGAAGTAAGGCGACTGGAGAGGGACATTCTAATTGTGTTTACTGCCATAGACGACTTGCTTGCTAATTATGTGAATCATCATGTGGAACCGCATTTTGGTCACGTATGCTTCACTGCTGATTCGAGCCACGAGCAGGCAATATTGAATAGATACGGCTTGTTTAAATGGTAATGTTTTTTTTTTTTTTTCAAATGGAAAAAATTACTCATTGGACTAATTTGACGTAGGTGTTTGCTGCTTTGAGAGTTTAAGTCTGTAGTGTAGTAACTTTCTTGGTACTTTCATTATTAAGTAAATGAGTGCTTCCGAAAATGTAATGTACCTAATGATGCACACATGATTACTTATGATAAATTAGAAATGTTAATAAGAAGTCAGGAATTCCTCTCGTAATCATCCGTATCAAATTAACAATACAAGTACCTAAATTGCTTCTTTGTACAAGCTACACTGTGGACTGACGTGGATAAAAGGATTTAAAGATCTTCAGAACCTCATGATACAGGGCTTCTCGTGATATCCCGGTTTTCGAATGGCTGTCTTACAAAATCCACTTTGGTAATAGGATGACCTCGGGAAACTATGTTGATGTCATAAAGTCTGCTATTCAGCTTACATTACAGTGTTATTTGTATAGGCTCTTAAAACCGTTCATAAATTCAGAGTTTCAAAGCGCGGTATACCGTTTAACTGCTCTTAAATAGGTACCTACTGACCTTTATGAAACAGTATTTTAATACCAGGGCGGGGCATGAAACAAGCGAGCTGCGATGACTGTTTACCTACTAAGATTGATAAAATTTTGAAAAAATTGTCTACGAGCGCTACGAATAAGTATAGTACGGCGGTTAAGGTTCAAAATCAGGACAAAGCTTGCACTTTCGCGTGATGGGTTGAATTGGTCTCAGACTAGTTGTACACATCCTAAGGTAACTTTTGAGATATGTTGCCCTGGTGGGTACACTCTATGGGTCTGCAGGCAATGGGTCTGCAGGCAGGGTCGGTTAGGTTACTATAGGAGCAATTACAGTATTTCAATGATATAGGAGTGGTGCTCGAACAAAGTTTGGAGCACACCCCTGGTCAAATTCACATTGTGGTGAAAAAAAATCCAAAATGGCGGAAAACAAGATGGCCGCCATACAAAATAAAAAGTCGAATATCTCCTAAACGATGAGAGATAGGTGGAGAGTGCTCGAATAAATGTTATAGGGAATGATAGTGGGTAACTTCTGGTGATCACGAAAATCCAAGATGGCGGATCCAAAATGGCGCCTGATATAAAAAATGCTCCGATCAGGCTGAAATTTGGCTGGTGAGAGGTTATTGAAGTACTAATGCAATTGGAAAACGGTGAATTTGAAAAACGAACTATCAATATCGAATTAGTACTTCAATGACATCTCACCAACCAAATTGCAGCCTGATCGGAGCATTTTTTTTATCAGGCGCCATTTTTGGATCCGCCATCTTGGATTTTCGTGATCACCGGAGGTTACCTACTATCATTCCCTATAACATTTATTCGAGCACTCTCCATCTATCTCTCATCGTTTAGGAGATATTCGACTTTTTTATTTTGTATGGCGGCCATCTTGTTTTCCGCCATTTTGGATTTTTTTCACCGCGATGTGAATTTGACCAGGGTGTGCTCCAAACTTTGTTCGAGCACCACTCCTATATAATTGAAATACTGTAGTTGCTCCTATATAGTAACCTAACCGACCCTGCCTGCAGACCCATAGAGTGTACCCACCAGGGCAACATATCTCAAAAGTTACCTTAGGATGTGTACAACCAGTCTGAGACCCATTCATCCCATCACGCCAGTTTGCAAAACTTTTCCGGCTAACCGCCGTACTAGTAGGAGATTTTGTATAGTTAGAAGCTATGTTGAATGATCTAGTCTAGTCTAGACACATGGGAAGCCATACAAAGAGTAAAAGGCCAGGCCAGACCAGTAACAAGTGCTAAAAATTAAACTTTCCCTGTATCCCTGCTTGAAACTTTAGATTAGGTTGTGACATGCAGAATTGAGGATAGGTGGTAAATCTGCCTATGATAGTGTGTCAAAGATCAGATGACAAGAACATGAAGTACGAAGATGCGTAGCCCGGCGATCTATAGATTCTTTCTTATGCTAATGGTAGGTGCTAATGACAAGTTTATTTTGAATGCGTCGTTAACCCGTTACGCTGGTCGCTGGCAAGGCTGACCGACGCAAGCGCAGTCATTGCCAAGGTTGCCAAGGCCCTTCGGGAAACTTCCCACTATTTTTTTATCGTTTTTTTTTCTTTTTTTGCTGCCATTTCAAAACCATTCTAACAACGTTAATAGATCTGAAGTTGCTAAAACGATGCATAATTTTTTGAGTATTGTATCATCGATGCACAGCAACCCCACTGTTTTTTAATTTAGAACGAATTTTCCATGATGATCTTGCTCCGTTTTAGCGCCAATTTGCGCCATTCGAAAAACTGAAAATACCTGAAAAGTTTTTTCTGCTCATTAGATAAATACGTTGTTGACGGATACGAGGTATGAATGAATCGTTGAAGAGGTGGTCAGCCCTATATGTATTTGAGAGATGTTAAGCGTGCCCAAAGGATTACAAGCGAGGCATATCGCCGCGATATCGATTGCCGCCAAAATTAGCAACGAGCCAAGCCAGCTCGTCACTAATTTGTTCCTAAACTCAGCCCTTAAAAGTTCATGGATTTACCTACTTTATACCTACAGGTTTTACTAGAACTTTGTTTGCGTGCTTTGGAGGACACGTTAAGCCGTCGGTCCCGGTCGCTGTTTTCGATAGTGGTCGTTACACAAACCACCGTCAGTAGTGGTAGTGGCCTATTACTAGTGGTTTAAAAACTCTTGACACCAGCAGGGTTCAACGGGTCGTCCACCATCGACTCGGAAACCTAATCGATAAGAAGATCAGAACCACATAACAGAGAAGAATCCCTATCCCAGGTGACTAAGTAGAGGATTTAAGGAGTTGGTGGAAAATTAGGATTGCAAACAGTTCAGCTATTGCAGTCGTTGATCGTAAAATTTTCTTCGCCTCCTTCACTGCCATGAGACGTGAGCGTAAATACTAACATTTTTTTGAAAAAAAGACATCAATGCGGAATAATTTTCCTTGTTAATCATAATCAAGCAAGAGCATTTTTTATTGCTATAAAAATTCTCTCGCGTGAACCGTAGTAGGTATCGCATGATGGTTTTCATAGTGTTGCTGGTCTGGTCAATCTAGTTATAAAACTACCTACATGTTATGTTATGTACCTAATTATTAGGTAGGTAGGTACATTTGAGGGTGTTCGTATCGTAGGTAAGGTACCTACTCGTAAGTTTTCCCTTCGCTAAATTAAACGCCTAAGTCCAATTACCTACGGTATCACTTTGTGGTAGGTACCTACTTAGGTATCAGGATCCTATTACACTGCCAGACCCGAACAGTCAGCAAAATCCGAGGACAGACATATTATAGGAACTACAAGTCTTCCCTATAGCTAATAGGTAGGTAGGTGGTACCTACTGGGTGAAATACCAGTTACCCACTTACCTCGGCATTTAATAGGCTTCCCGCGCGAATATAGGTGACCTTCCTTCCGTACCCCTCAGCCGGCGAGGTCAAGGATACGCAGGACCTGTTCAAGGACACGATAGGTTAGTCAAGGTAAAATACCTACAACAGCTGTTTTAAATAATAGCATGATTGTATAGAGAACTTTTAAGCTAAACTCATGAATTTATGAACGGTTTTTAAGAGCCTATACAAATAACACTGTAATGTAAGCTGAATAGCAGACTTTATGACATCAACATAGTTTCCCGAGGTCATCCTATTACCAAAGTGGATTTTGTAAGACAGCCATTCGAAAAACCGGGATATCACGAGAAGCCCTGTATCATGAGGTTCTGAAGATCTTTAAATCCTTTTATCCACGTCAGTCCCACAGTGTAAGCTTGTACAAAGAAGCAATTTAGGTACTTGTATTGTTAATTTGATACGGATGATTACGAGAGGAATTCCTGACTTCTTATTAACATTTCTAATTTATCATAAGTAATCATGTGTGCATCATTAGGTACATTACATTTTTCGGAAGCACTCATTTACTTAATAATGAAAGTACCAAGAAAGTTACTACACTACAGACTTAAACTCTCAAAGCAGCAAACACCTACGTCAAATTAGTCCCAATGAGTAATTTTTTTCCATTTGAAAAAAAAAAAAAAAAAACATTACCATTTAAACAAGCCGTATCTATTCAATATTGCCTGCTCGTGGCTCGAATCAGCAGTGAAGCATACGTGACCAAAATGCGGTTCCACATGATGATTCACATAATTAGCAAGCAAGTCGTCTATGGCAGTAAACACAATTAGAATGTCCCCTCTCCAGTCGCCTTACTTCTTTTAAGTTTGTTTTCTTATAAGTACTTAATGAAATCACTACTAAACTAAATAAAGGAAAATCAATTTTTATTATCAACATGATTCACTTTTCAGTGAGAGTGGCATCATAAAAAACTAAGAATGCTTTTTCAAACTAGCTAAGCGCAAAAAAGAAGGGAAATCGTGAGTAAAAATTTGTGCAGTGAAAGTAGCACGTAAAAAATAATGTCTAGACATGAAGATATATTTTATAGACAGCGAGACAATTTTTTCTGTAGTACCTATTAGATTTCATTAGGTATCAATCGATCCACCTGTAGTGAGTGACCTCATGTGCGTGCGGGCTATGCTATTAATATTATGAGTCCTTCATCATTTATTATTATTAATAAGCTTGGATCAATACTGCTAATGCTAGCTAAGCCACCAGTCGAAGCCCCAAGTTTAAGTAAATCATTTCCCTATGTTATGTTTGGAAGAAAAACCCCTTGGAGGTTTAGTGCTTCGAGGCGCTCTCGAAACTCTGGTCTGGAAGCAGGAATCGATAGTTTCATGGGCACCTGAATATCTATTTGAAAACTTATACCAAATTTCCGATTAGCCTAGACAACCGTGAGTCAGGCCTCTCCCATGTTATATCCGAAGCAATTTCCCTGTATACCAAGGAAAGTGGCCAAAAGTTGGGCCATCACACCACCAAGCCATAAATATCGAGCTGTCCGGTCAGAAATATCCAGTTATCAGCAGCTACCTCCGTGGTCTAGTAGTCTGAGCCCTGCGTTCTCGATCTGGTCTGGACGTCGTGGGTTTGATTCACATGAGGGGAACACAATGTTGATATTTGTCACTTGTGTGAGATTTTTAATCATCTGTCCAAAAAAAAAAAAAAATGATTCCGTGTTTCTTAGAATACCTTATAAGGGCACGTTAAGACATCGGTTCCAGTCGCTGTATTTGACAGTGAAGAGATATCTCATGCATGTCAGAGGCCTATGTATTACGTGGTGTAAAAAACTCCTGACACCAGGGTTCATCATGAGTTTCTACATAAAAACCCACTCGCTAGAAGAATACCAAGCTGTCGAAAAATGCTCTATTTTCATCGCTGGCCTTCCTCGTCTCCTAGCCTCGACCAATGTCAGTGTCGGAGCTCGGAGGAAGGTTGAAGCTTGCCCAACCTTGGCCGTGCACACGGTCGCTTTTTTACGCCGCCGGTTATCTAATCCGAACAAAACTACGGATATACCGGGTGTAAATTCAAAAACATATCTTACAAATTGTCCTCCTCAATTCTCATACAAATTTTTTGATCGTGGGGGGTAATTTTGATCAAAACTTTTTCATTGCATGAAAGAGTTAGGTACTTTGTGAAAGTTGATCAGTTTTGTTGACTGAGTAACCCCGATCAATGTAAACGCTGTCCCCTTACACCCTTTATATTGGGAAGAAACGTCAATATAGAGTCAGATGCTTGAGATAACTGTCATGGTAGATAGATGTAAGCATATTGCAATGCAAGTGGCAAAGTAGCCAAATCATGTAATCATATTTGGGTTGATACGTTCCTATTTCTTTCCCGGT
>JARACY010001000.1:0-69328 GCA_029255725.1 Scrobipalpa atriplicella | reverse complement strand
ATTTAGCGTGCAAACAGTCTGACGTACCGGCAAATTAATAATAGATAAACAGACATACAAACAGATGCCAGGATTATATTAGACGCGGCTTAAATTGTTGTATCAAATGATACTAGGATAATTGTTATTGACACTATCTAGTCAGTTTTACTTATTTTCTTTAATTATATTACGTATTATAATATAATGTAGTAAGATATTTAAGTTAATTTATTTCCTGATAGAACTTCCTGGTGATAGTTGTTCAGTTTTGTTGACTGAGCAACCCCTATCAGTTGTCCCTTACACCCCGTATATAACATCATGTCACAATCAAGTCGTAAAATCGTAAATTCTCTAAACTACCGAACATAATACAATCACACGTGCAGAAATAAAACTCCGCAATTCAAAGAATGTGCTGGCATTCATGCTGGCATTAAATAATCCGTGCGTCAAACATGGCAGCGGAAACATGACATATGCATATTCATTTTATATTTCAACGTCATATTCTACACGTGTCAAGATTTTTAGATAAATTCACTGAAAGATTTTTCATTAAATTTGGATAGGACTTATAAATCCTCCTACAATAAGTATCTATATTTTATTCATACGAACAATATTCATTGTGGGTTATTCAGTTTTATGCGTAGAATCAAGATACTCTGGTTTTTAAACACATTATACCTACACATTGTAAGTACTCTGACACAAGGGTTCATCGGGTCGTCAATCGACTTGAAGCCCAAACGACAAGAGAAAGAGAAAGAAAATCATCATCTCCCTAGCCTCATCCCGTATTTCATGGGGTCGGATAATTAATCTAGGAGATTGAATGAAAGGCACTGAGAAAGAGAGCGAAAATAAATATACATTTTAATATTCTTAACACAATATTTCTTCCCACACCAGATAAAAACTAAAACATGACAAAATGACCAGAAAATCAAAATCCGACTTTACAAAAAAAAAACCTACTTCAAAAACGAACTGTCATATTTTATCTCAATAATTTACAGAGTACCATCAATAAAATAATTATCTTGCGATAAAACCAGTACTCGTCGTCATGTCACATGCAATAAATCAACGTTGCACTTGGACATTATCCAAAATGCCTAGGTCTATTTTCAAGACGAGCTGAAATTGAAACATGATTTCTGAACGTAGCTTTTAGTTTTACATGAAGAGTGTTTTTTTTTTAATGTTATTGACCGTGACCGTGAAATCAATAGGTAGAATTAATAGAACAAAAAGTCCTGTCTGTCTGTCTGTCTGTCTGTCTATTTTATACCAATGACCTGTGTGAATGACACTAATAAAAAATACGGGTTGCACTCCGGGAGTGCCGGCAGAAGCGAAAACTCAACATGGGCGCTAGTAAGTTTCTAAAATGCAACTCTGGTCTGACGCGAGCGGCCATTTTGCTTGGTCTCTGTTAGCCTACAATTTGTGTGTAACCAGAGGTCAGGAACTCTGGTATGTCGATCTCGCAAGTTTAACATTTTTAACCCATCCCAAAAAGTGCACAACGCCGCTTAAGAAGTTTTCACTTCAAAAACAGTTGATAGCCTTCGAATCCCACCCCGAACCAATTTGTTTTTCGGTTTCCGAATTTCATTATGTACGTTTATTCAGTAGTGCTTTTACGGTGAAGGAAAATATCGTGAGAAAACCTATAAAGAAATTCAAAGGTTGTCTGTGAAGGCGGCCAATCCGTACTGGGCGCACGTGGTCGACTAAGGCCCTATCGCCCTATTCCAGGGTGGGCTCATGCCCCTCGGTGGGGATGTATATGAGCTGATGATGACAAAACGGTTTAATGACATTTATGGCAGAGAAAAGACCATTTTACTAACTAGGTCACTGAATATGGAACTCAAACAGTCTTTGAATCCGACGTATTTTCAAAAAGATATAAATTTTCCCGCCACCGGGATCCAGCTCTTCCAAATGACTTTAGTTCTCAAATCCAGATGCACGCGTTATAGTGATGTGCTCAAAGATCATTTCAATGTCGAAACTATCGATAAAACTGGAAACCATTCTATCGACACACTATAATTCAATAGTCTGGTACGTCAGACTCATATACCGGGTGTAAGGGACATCGTCCCGCAAACTGATAGGGGTTGCTCAGACAACGATACTGAACACATATCACCAGGATTTTTTTTCAGGAAATGAAAAAAAAATTTGCTTTTCCATACAAATTGTCTGATCGATGTGGTCATTTTGTATGAAAAAGCAATTTTTTTTTTTCATTTCCTGAAAAAAAATCCTGGTGGTAGTTGTTCAGTTTCGTTGACTGAGCAACCCCTATAAGTTTGCGGGACGCTGTCCCTTACACCCCGTATTACACTGTGCTATCGGAACTAAGGAGTTGTTACTAGCAAATTTCTTTTACTTAATTACAAGTATTTATTGAGGTTTTAATTGCCATATGACCTACTTTTTGCAATTTAGTGTTATACTTAGTTGTGATTAATCGTTCTCTACTCCCGAAAATTATTGAATCTGACTGACCAAAACTGGCTGATACTGAGAAGAAAACAACTCTTCATTTCTTTAACAATTCTAGTAAACTCTAAAAACGTAATTCTCGCCAGCTCATAAATGCTTCTTCCAAGCTGGACTGGGAGTGATAGAAAACATAGAATGTGCCAGCTGCATCTCTTCCCGGGCATGCTGTAAAAATCAGCTAAGCTAAGGGAATCGAGGGTTTCAGTGTATTGCAATTTAGGCGATTGGCTGACAACCCGTCACTATATCAATATACATAATCATCGGTTATATATAACCCTCAGAACATGTTAGACGTGACGGAACGACCTTTGTTTAGGTCGTTTTTGCTCCGCCTACCCCATTAGGGATAAAGGCGTGATTGTATGTACCTATGTATGTGTCATAAATGAAAGACTACCTTCAGTTTCACCTTAAAAACCCCTAACAAAATTTCGATTTCTAATTTCGTTATCGATCGATATACGGCGTGGAACATCACTACGACCATATACGAGCATTGAGTCATAAATGTCACGCAGCCAACCCTGAAAAAGCTCTGCTGGCACGTATACAAAACCCTAAGGGTGATTTTTCTAAATAAGAGCTACCGTTTTTCAACAAATTGAAGCAATGCGATTTATGTAATATTCAAAAACAGTTTTTTTTTATTTTGGATTTTTGACACAAAGGGCGTTCGTGCACTTATCCATTGTTAAGTATCAAATTCATATTTAAAAAAAAAACATATAAGACGGATGGTGCTCAAGCTGTCATACATTCCCTAGTAGGCCAATTCGGTTTGGATACGAATTGGATACTTATCTAATGTGGATGTGTGCACAAACGCCCAAAATATTGTTTGATATTGAAGTAGATGTACAAAATTTAAATTAATAAAAACTAGACCGCGATGTTCTGTTCTTCTTGTAATCCTACTACAAATATATTATAACTGCTAAATAGTTATAACTGCAAAAGTTTGAATGATTTTTACTCAATCAATATCACGCTTATGTTGTATAGATAAGGGTACGGAACCCTCTCGTGCGCGAGTCCAATTCGCACTGGCCGGTTTTTTTTTTACAATATAATTTGCAAAACTTTTGAACTAAACCACGCCACTCGGTTTTGTGCAACTCTAAACAAAATAAAATACGCTCGAAAAACAAATTCGAATTGTTAGTATTGTTACGTAGACCGTATCAAACTTCGCTTTTCAAATTCAGAACGCGGAAGTTTCGAGCAAATGAACTCTGTGGAACTCTGGTATCTAAATGCATAGCTTTTGGAAACTGGGCCAGTTGGAACCCACCGCATCGACCAGAAAATTGCTACAAGAGATTTTATTGCAACGTTTTATTGTATTAATGGCTTCATTGTTTGCCCAATATGGCTCTCTTAGTTTTCCCACCTTGGCGGAGTTATGCATAAGTGGGGGGGGGGGGGTTCCTTTTTTCCCCCTAGTCATGCATAAATCCACCAGGGTGGGGAAACTATTGGGCAATAAATGAAGCCATTTATACAGTAAATTTTCTTGTAGCAATTTTCTGGGGTGCCCGGGCGATTCCAACTAGCCTAAATTACAGCCAGCAAATTGGCGCGAACCGATGGCCGTCAAATTTGAAATTCGAATCGGCTGGAGGTAATTCTGGTTGGCGCGTTCCAGCCAGCCAGTTTTGGTCAGTCAGATTCAATAATTTTCGGGAGTAGAGAACGATTAATCACAACTAAGTATAACACTAAATTGCAAAAAGTAGGTCATATGGCAATTAAAACCTCAATAAATACTTGTAATTAAGTAAAAGAAATTTGCTAGTAACAACTCCTTAGTTCCGATAGCACAGTGTAATACGGGGTGTAAGGGACAGCGTCCCGCAAACTTATAGGGGTTGCTCAGTCAACGAAACTGAACAACTACCACCAGGATTTTTTTTTCAGGAAATGAAAAAAAAAATTGCTTTTTCATACAAAATGACCACATCGATCAGACAATTTGTATGGAAAAGCAAATTTTTTTTTCATTTCCTGAAAAAAAATCCTGGTGATATGTGTTCAGTATCGTTGTCTGAGCAACCCCTATCAGTTTGCGGGACGATGTCCCTTACACCCGGTATATGAGTCTGACGTACCAGACTATTGAATTATAGTGTGTCGATAGAATGGTTTCCAGTTTTATCGATAGTTTCGACATTGAAATGATCTTTGAGCACATCACTATAACGCGTGCATCTGGATTTGAGAACTAAAGTCATTTGGAAGAGCTGGATCCCGGTGGCGGGGAAAATTTATATCTTTTTGAAAAATACGTCGGATTCAAGACTGTTTGAGTTCCATATTCAGTGACCTAGTTAGTAAAATGGTCTTTTCTCTGCCATAAATGTCATTAAACCGTTTTGTCATCATCAGCTCATATACATCCCCACCGAGGGGCATGAGCCCACCCTGGAATAGGGCGATAGGGCCTTAGTCGACCACGTGCGCCCAGTACGGATTGGCCGCCTTCACAGACAACCTTTGAATTTCTTTATAGGTTTTCTCACGATATTTTCCTTCACCGTAAAAGCACTACTGAATAAACGTACATAATGAAATTCGGAAACCGAAAAACAAATTGGTTCGGGGTGGGATTCGAAGGCTATCAACTGTTTTTGAAGTGAAAACTTCTTAAGCGGCGTTGTGCACTTTTTGGGATGGGTTAAAAATGTTAAACTTGCGAGATCGACATACCAGAGTTCCTGACCTCTGGTTACACACAAATTGTAGGCTAACAGAGACCAAGCAAAATGGCCGCTCGCGTCAGACCAGAGTTGCATTTTAGAAACTTACTAGCGCCCATGTTGAGTTTTCGCTTCTGCCGGCACTCCCGGAGTGCAACCCGTATTTTTTATTAGTGTCATTCACACAGGTCATTGGTATAAAATAGACAGACAGACAGACAGACAGACAGGACTTTTTGTTCTATTAATTCTACCTATTGATTTCACGGTCACGGTCAATAACATTAAAAAAAAAAACACTCTTCATGTAAAACTAAAAGCTACGTTCAGAAATCATGTTTCAATTTCAGCTCGTCTTGAAAATAGACCTAGGCATTTTGGATAATGTCCAAGTGCAACGTTGATTTATTGCATGTGACATGACGACGAGTACTGGTTTTATCGCAAGATAATTATTTTATTGATGGTACTCTGTAAATTATTGAGATAAAATTATGACAGTTCGTTTTTGAAGTAGGTTTTTTTTTTGTAAAGTCGGATTTTGATTTTCTGGTCATTTTGTCATGTTTTAGTTTTTATCTGGTGTGGGAAGAAATATTGTGTTAAGAATATTAAAATGTATATTTATTTTCGCTCTCTTTCTCAGTGCCTTTCATTCAATCTCCTAGATTAATTATCCGACCCCATGAAATACGGGATGAGGCTAGGGAGATGATGATTTTCTTTCTCTTTCTCTTGTCGTTTGGGCTTCAAGTCGATTGACGACCCGATGAACCCTTGTGTCAGAGTACTTACAATGTGTAGGTATAATGTGTTTAAAAACCAGAGTATCTTGATTCTACGCATAAAACTGAATAACCCACAATGAATATTGTTCGTATGAATAAAATATAGATTACTTATTGTAGGAGGATTTATAAGTCCTATCCAAATTTAATGAAAAATCTTTCAGTGAATTTATCTAAAAATCTTGACACGTGTAGAATATGACGTTGAAATATAAAATGAATATGCAATATGTCATGTTTCCGCTGCCATGTTTGACGCACGGATTATTTAATGCCAGCATGAATGCCAGCACATTCTTTGAATTGCGGAGTTTTATTTCTGCACGTGTGATTGTATTATGTTCGGTAGTTTAGAGAATTTACGATTTTACGACTTGATTGTGACATGATGTTATATACGGGGTGTAAGGGACAACTGATAGGGGTTGCTCAGTCAACAAAACTGAACAACTATCACCAGGAAGTTCTATCAGGAAATAAATTAACTTAAATATCTTACTACATTATATTATAATACGTAATATAATTAAAGAAAATAAGTAAAACTGACTAGATAGTGTCAATAACAATTATCCTAGTATCATTTGATACAACAATTTAAGCCGCGTCTAATATAATCCTGGCATCTGTTTGTATGTCTGTTTATCTATTATTAATTTGCCGGTACGTCAGACTGTTTGCACGCTAAATTGTCTACACATTGTGGTAGCATTGTTGATAAAGCACAGACAATTATTTCGTACTAGTTATTTCGTATTAGTACGAATAAATTGGTGTTGACGAACAAATAGTATTTGGGTGAACACGTTTCTAAACTAATACATACTCGTACAATAATATTTTTTGTCATTTTCTTTTTTGTCAACTAAGTTTGTCAAAGAAGTACGTCAATGTGCAAACCACGACCATACTTTGGTTGGTCGTTCCGCCACGTCTGACAAGTTTTGAGGGTTAATACAGATGATGATTATGTATATTACCATAGTGATAGGTTGTCAGCCCATCGCCTAAATTGTAATTCACTGAAACCCTCGATTCCCTTAGCTGGTTTTTACAGCATGCCCGGGAGGAGATGCAGCTGGCACATTCTATGTTTTTCTATCACTCCCAGTCCAGCATGGAAGTATGCATTTATGATGATATAAATTGACTTGTGAAATTACATTGACTGCGAGTTATCCTATTTTATAACCTCGCATGTCATGTAAATAGATTTGTACAATATTACCAATGAAGGGATGTAGAAATAACGCTTTGATTGCAACGTAAAAGTACGTCTTGGTTCCGTTCGTGTCGATTGGTAACAAGTCATAATATTTTCGCCCAGTGTTTTGAAACTGTTATTGGGTTGGCGTTTGCCTGCTGTAGATCCTGAAGTGTGCATGAGCTAGGACATCTGGGACAGGATAGGAGATGGGCAATTGTCTGTAATATAACTAACTAACTCATTTTTTATATTTTGTATATGAACTGGTATAAACACGAAAACTCATGGATACATACAAGTGACCATCTTCTTCATTTACTGCCTAGCTTTTCCGGCTTTTTCCACTCCACTTTGCTCGGTCTTCGGCATACGCTGGTTTAAGATCGTTCTCTTCCATATCCGCTTTAACGAGCCAGTGCTTCTTCGGTTATTCATACAACTGACCATAAGCGAAAAAAAATAAGTAGGTACAGCTCCAGTAGATTTTGCTCTATGTAGACAAGTTCCTGGCCCAGGCAACTAACTAACACATACATCAATAGCATTTATTTTAAGTTTACTCAATCAACCCAGTAAACCTCTATTTACTGTGCTTGTGGGAAATCTTTACTAGTTAGTTCCAATAAACAGTTTTACTATCGTCTATTAGGACTAAACATTACAATGTGTTGAATATATCTTTATAATTTTATTGCATTGTTGCTAACATGTTATTTCAAGGTGACTTTTATCAAGCTAAAGTCACCTTTGCGACATAGATTGGGCGCTTTTCCACTAGACGGCACGTCAACGGCAACGGCGACGGCACGGTACCGTCGACGATATCGTAGGTGAGATAGGTAATGTATGAAAATCAATGAAATTATATGACACGCTTTTCCACTTGCCGGCACGGCACCGTCACGGCATGTCATCGATTCCCATAGATATTATCACGTGATCGTCGCCGTGCCGTCGCCGTTGCCGTTGACGTGACGTCTAGTGGAAAAGCGCCCAATACCGGACGCATATCGCTTAAATATGTCAACATTTTCTAATGAAATGACTGAGCTGTAAAATGTTGAACATCACAATTTTTGTTGTTGACATCTGGTCTTGCATTTCTGTTAAAAATTATATGCATTAGTTTAGAATTCATGATGTTTTACACTTTTCTTAGTTGTACCAAGAATTGTTGTTTATGACATAATCATAATGATAAAAGATATTGGAAACAAATATCAACAAATTATGTTTTATCAACAATTTTCAAACACCCATTGTTATAGTTACTCCATACTTATTATCATATTTTCCACACTCATCTTATCATTCATCTCTATGATGACTGATTTAGTTTCAAGATTTAATATACACGCTATATATAACTTCGAAATTTTGATACTGTCTTTTGCACTAGATACACAACTTCACAAGCTTTCATCTTATCAAGAATCTTGTTGGTTCATTTGGCTTCAATGAACATCCTGTCACATGATCATTGATCAAATATGTTATCAATGTAGGCAATCTCTACAGTATCTTCAAAGCTAACACAGAAAACATGGAGGTAGAAACATCTGCTTAATTTTCCGGGTGTACTGGAAAGAACCAACATAGGAATCTGTCAAGATTTTTTTATTGATCAATTTGTTTTTGGCTAGAAAAATGCTGGAGATGATTTTGACAACTATAGCCTCTGGGGCTTGAACCTCTTCATACGATGGTGTTGCGTTGGGAGGGTCCCATTGGAGGGAATTTAGGTGCTTTCGCCCAGTCTTGAAGATGATATTCTACTTCTGACTGTATTCATTTTACATGCACTGGTACCTAGCAGCTATCGCTAAATATACGTATGTCTGTATGGGTGCCTAATATTTAGCTTCCTTAAATATACCTACTTGCGATATTAATTACTAACTTGTATTTCACTAGTAAAAATATAGACAAGTTTTCAATGCAGAAATTCTGTTAGAAAATGAAACAGTGTCTATTCCGTCTATTCCATTCAATGATAGAGAGAGAACGTGAGTGAGTGAGTTTCTATTTCCCCCGGCACACTTTATCATATTCTTCGTTCGAACGTTCTAATACTGGTGCCGATTAAAAAAAACACTTATTAACAAACCATTATTATTTACAATAAGTTAATAAATTTCAAAGGATATAGGTCGATATCCTCCCACACCATCATCATCTTCCTGGCCTTTTCCCGTAATTCACGGGGTCGGCTACCTAATCTAGGAAATTGACCGAGGATACTGGTTTTTACACAGAGCGACTGCCATCTGATCCACAACATATTTTTCATAGATTCTTGATTTGACAGGAGGGGCGAACAGAGGCGCAACGGTGGCGCCATAGGCACAATTAATAAAATTGATGGCGCCACCGTCGTGGCTCTGTTTGCCCCTAATACTGACCCTAACAGCGAAATATTTGGACTCATTTTGTTGTTTCAACTCGTTTCAGACACATCACTAGAACACGTGTTGAAGCATTTATAAACGCAAATCGCATCTAATACCCGGCGGTGTTGCAACCATTGTTTATTACTCGATATATATCGCAACTCCGGCTAAATTGAGCTTTAATAGTTTGTCTAACGGCCACAGCACAGATCTATATTCTATTAGATTACGCAACTGCTTTAAACTAAATCTTCTTCTTCTCGTCGTGTGGCTTTCGAGTCGATCGGCCCGATGAACCCTGGTGTCAGAGATTTTAAACTGACTAATAGCAAGGCCAATAGACCTCTGATATCGTTTGTGTAACGGCCACGACCAAAGACAACGACCGAGACCGAGGGCTTAACGTGCCCTCTGCAGCTCGGAGACTTTTTTCACCCAGACACACTTAATTATAGAAAGCAAGCATGTAGCTTTTTCTTCCATACCTTCCTTTATTGTCCACTTAAAATTTCACATGTATGAAAGCAATTGTGTAACTTGTTTGCGTCTACTCAAAAAAAATAATCAATAGTATTAAGTATTGCGCAACTGCCATTTTTTACCTACTTACACGAATAACAGAAAAAACGACCGAAAGCCAGACCCAGACAATATACGAGTAGCGAACTCTGATAGTCGTAGATTTTGTAAACGGTAGTTGACTTGCGGAATCTACCCTAATCTGGATCTGTGGGCCACAGATTTGCGAACCAAATTAATATGTCCATTGGGATTTGTTTTGGATGCAGCTGGATTAAATTCGAGTAGATTGTTTTGGCAGTCGTGTGTTAGCTACCAAATAATTAAGTAAATACATTTTATAGGCATTTCATATCAATTGATTTCCATTCCTAAAAGAATATATCTTTTAATTTTCTTCTATAAAATGAAAAAAGAAATATTATTTTTTAATTCCACCTTAACCTACTTTCAAGCTAAGCTTAATCGATTGACTATATAATCAGCGTTTTCATAAGAAAGAGTAATATTTCATTTCTTCCTCTATAATTACCCTCCTTTGAAGAATAAATGCATTTTTCTTGTTTTACTGCATTCCGTCTTGAGTTTTCCTTATTGCCCTTCTAGTCTAGTTTCTAGGAACGCCTGTACTTATTTTATTTGATTGCCTGCCCTTGGTTTTATTGCTACGTGTACCAGAATTTATTTTATGTTTTGGCATCCATTATCATAACATTCAACAGCTCGCCTTTGTACATGATGTATCTAGATTAAGTTTAGTTTAAGAATCTCTGTGTGTACAATAAAGAATATAGAACATTTCATTTAATTCGATAAACAAGTGTTTATTCCTTTCATATTGAAAACTAAAACACAAGTTAGCCATTTAGTTTTCATTATGCAAGTATGCTTTACGGGGTAAGTAGAGCGTCAAAGGCAATTTCTGAAATTGATTTTAAATGCCTAGAAATGTGTATTATTGAAAAGATAAATGTAAGGGTCCATTATCGTCGAAACTCTGACACCAGGGTTTATCGGGTCGTTGTTCGACTCGAAAATCCACTCGCTAAGAAGAAGAATCGTCGAAAAATATAAAGAATTTAATCACAAAATCTGTTAAAGACAGAGCCAAAAAGATTTCACTAGATTTTAGTTCATAGAAAATAACATCCGTGACATGCAATTACCGGGACTTTAGCTGTCTTCCACGAGTGCCGGTAAATTGGAATTACGTACAGAAAATAAACTATATCAGCTAGGTAGTAGGTAAGGCTAGTCATTGTGTTAGATAGGAATAGAAATAGAAATTTTTGTAATCACTTTTGCCTTTTCCAACATCCTAGATGAAATACGAGATATCATCCTGTGGCATTGTTGGCCTCAAAATTCACTGAAACGATTTTAAATAAAGTAACTTGCAGCCTGTAGCTAAATCTACGATAGTCCTGCACAGTAATTCAAGAGCTTCATATTAAAAAGTGTCCACCATGAGTTCCGCTAGATATAATTGGGATTGCAGTCGTTCTGAGACGCTATCCTATAAATTGTTGGCTTCAAAGGGATCTCCAGCGGCGCGACGGAGCGGAGCGTGCGGTTACGCTATGACACGCCTCGCTACGCTTTGTCATGAGATGAAAACTCGTGGTAGGGTGAAAAAGAAAGATTTTTGGCGTCCGGTTTCAAATTTAATGACGATTTTGCTGTGCTGTCAGAAAAAAAGTATCACACTTGAGAAAAAAATATAAACTAAAATGATCGGACGACTAAATGCTCTAAATATGATAAAATGCTGTCATAGAAAAGGGGTCATTTCCTATCTTAGAGAATTTTACTTTGAAATCGTTAATGTTTAAAATATTTTTTTTTTAATGAAATGGTACGAATATGGCAATGTGTCATGGTGGTGTAAAGCCATTCGAATATTCTCTAGATGGGTATGCCATTTCCGCTAACACATTTTTACTAAAAAGTAATATTGAATTAGTTATAAGTAGGAATGGGATGAATAAAATCTGCAGCCTTTTTCAGCGTATTCGATCAAAGTGACAAAATTGCTGGATATTAAGTATTTTTCTTCAATTTAAACCAAAATTTTGTAAATTTAAATAGCTTCGGCACTCATCAGAAAGGCCATAGAATAGAGCCTTTCACGTTTTAAATACCATACCTACATTACTATTATTGGAATCGTAAAGTCAGATTTCATATTCCAGCACTTTTTTTGAAGTGAAACTTGTTTATACACTTATATATACTTTAACTAGTATTAGGCGCTTTAAGAGTAAAATTTCAAGGTCGCGTCACGGGCAAACATGGACGATTTTAGATTGTCCCGTTTGTCCCGTTACGATGTCCAGAAATGTCAAAGAAGTTTCACTTCTGACACGGATGCTTGGCACACACGCTCTATAAATATATAACGTGTACATCTAGAAATGTGTGAATCAACCCATGAAACTGAACAACTTTCCCTAAGAAACATAGGTCGAAAAACGAAAAAAAAATTGTGACCTTTCATACAAAATGCATCAGCTGATAGCGTATTTAGTATGAGAAGTCAATTTCTGTTTTTCGTATTTCGACCTATGTTTCTTAGGGAAAGTTGTTCAGTTTCATGAGTATATTCACTCATTTCTCGATGCATATACCCTTTCTGTTACACGTTGTAGATATTTAGGTAGGCCAATCAGTGGCAAAAAGTGGCTTTTCACTAATGAAAGAGGGTTTATTAAATTAAAGAATAACTGTGTTACAGGAAAATGAAATAAAAATCAAAAGAAATTAAGGAAACTTTTACTTTTGTCTGCTTTGATTTCTGAATGAAGTCATTAGCAGTTTGGCGTCTTTATTCGTTTATTCAAATTCGGGCCCGTATTTATAATCAGCTCTCAAGAGTGACAGTGAGTTTGAGTTTGTATCTGTGTTATTTCAGTACAAAACGGCCTGTCAAATCCATACTCAATATTTTGAGAACGTTGTATAAATACGAACCTTAGAATTTCGTTTAAGGACGTCAAAAATCTTCGTACAAGCATGTGAAACTAGAAACTACCCATACAGACTTGTTTTGTTTAAACATTATACACATTACATTACATTACATTATTACATTATATAATAAAGCGAAGATATACTTGATTATATGTGCTAAGTTTTATCCCGAACCGTCTAGTAGTTGACGCGTGCGTGATTGAGTAACAAGCATCCAAACATTCAAATGCTTATTCAAACATCCAACTTTCGCATTTATAATTTAGTAGAGGAAGGATAGAATTAGTAGAGGAAGTAGCCCAACCGATTTTCATTGATGGCGGCCAAGATCGGCCATCTGCGCGGAACTAGTTTTTAGTGCCCAAGTGTTTGCGCAACACACAAGTGCACTCTCTATTCCTTCAATCTCTTATTCTGATGGGACAGATTGACTGACACGACCAAAGAGAAATCAGGCGCAGAACCGACTATTTACCTACATGCCCATCCGATATCATAATATGGATCCATGCATGGATCATCTTACTTTTCGGACTATCAGGCGATCAGCCTGCAATGTCTTAACCAGACCACAGAATAATAACTAGTAACTAGCGTACCAGACTAAAAACAACAACACAAAGTCATTGTCCCCCACCGGGAATCAAACCCGGGACCTCCGGGTCGTGAGCCCATGGCTCAGACCGCTAGACCACGGAGGCAGTTATAATTAGTAGGACGATGCTACAGAACCTTTTATATGCGAGTCCTACTTTCATTTGACATGTTTATATTTTTTTTTCTGTCGCGGTTTGTGTTGCTCAAAAGCTCGTTCCAAAGAGTTTTAATTTCCGTCATACGTGAACATATCAAATGAATATTTATATCACATGGTGAAAAAAAGAAGGTAAAAATATGTTTATTATGAAACAGAATTTTTTATCTTTCCCCAGAGCAGAGAGGAATAACATTCGCAAAGTGAATGTAAATATTATGCACGTAATGTGTTCCATTAATGGAGCCAATGGAAAATATTTCGAAATAATATTTTTTTACAGCCACGTAATATTACTACATACTTATAACAAGCCTGGAGTGGGATGTGATGGGTATATTTATATTTATTGTTACCTCGATATTTCAAAACATTTGCTTACATACTTCATGATATTTGGGCCCGTATTTGTAGACAGCTCTCGAGAGTGACAGTGAGTTTAGTTAGTATCAGAAATGTCATTTCAGTACAAAACGACCTGTCAAATCCATACTTAATATTGCTCTCAATCTTGAGATCGCTCTATAGATGCGAACCTTAGTATAGTATAGGCTCTTGCCTTTCGGTGGGGACGTATTTATAAAGCTGATGATGATGTCTACAACAGGACAAGGTCTTCTCTTCCAAAGTGGGGAGTATTCACGTATGCCTGGCATTCACTAGGATCTAGTGGGATTTGATAGTGGGATAGTATTTCTTCCATGCTGGACTGGGAGTGATAGAAAAATATAGAATGTGCCAGCTGCTTCTCCTCCCGTGCATGCTGTAAAAATCAGCTAAGGGAATCGAGGGTTTCAGTGTATTGCAATTTAGGCGATGGGCTGACAACCTGTCACTATAGCAATATACATAATCACCTGTAAAATAACCCTCAAAACTTGTCAGACGTGGCGGAATGACCTTTATTTAGGTCGTTTTTGCTCCGCCTACCCCAATAGGGAAAAAGGCGTGATTTTATGTATGTATGTATGTATAGTAGTAGGTGTTATAGAGCTACCGGTACCGCTTTCCATTAGGTGGATCGTATGCTTTGTTGGTTATTTGATTTTTTGAGTTGGTTTTATATTTTTTATTTTTTTTATGGGCTCCTTTACTGAAACACCCCTTGAGCTATGGCACGCAATTAAATTAACACCCTGTATATTTCATTCAACCCTTTAATTCAACCTTTTAATTTAACCCTGTATATTTCATTCAATCCTGAGTTTCAACATAAGGTAGCCCTTGGAAATTGGTTTTTCTTGCCATCCAGTCAAAATGTGTGCCATAAATAAGATTTTATGATGCGTAAACTGAGCCGTAAAAGTCGAAATTGAATATCGAAGACATACCTCTGGGAATACTGTTTAGGGAAAAATATTGTAAATTTTATTCATATTTTGCTGTAAGAGTAAGAGGGATAGCAAACGCAGTGTATCGTCTATAGCGGTGGTCGAAGATCCGTTAAAACTTTTAACATACCTAGTAGGTATAAGGGTCAGCTCACATCGAGAAACGACGCGACGCGACGCGACGCGGCGCGACACTGCTTGAAGATGGATCTCGTTAAGGGGATCCCTGGTGCCGCCAGCGCCCTCATCAGTAAAAAAATCAATACTCACTGAAAACGCAATTAATCGAAAATCCGGTAGATCAGATTAAAGTATAGGTACTGAAATATATTTTAAGCATAATAAATTCATGATTCAGTGTTTACAGCAGTTACAGATACCAAACGTGCTAAAAGTGGCCGTTTTTCGCAAATTTTCTTTCTGTTACTACCACGAACTATGAATTTTAACTTTATGAGGTTCTAAATTATCTTCTTTGCTTTTACTTCAATCTCATCTACCGGATTTTCGATTGATTGTGTTTTCAGTGAATTATGATTTTTTGACTGATGAGGGCGCCACTTGGCTCAGGGTAGCCCCTTAAACCACAAAGTGCTACTTAGTATGTACCGAGCGGCGCAGCGCGAGAAACATCTCGAAACCCGGGTAAAGATGTCTCATCGTTATAAGAAAACGTCTAAGCTCTATTTTCTCAATGTCCACCAAGTAAATTTAATTAAAGCACATTTTGAGGTAACGCAAAAGTTGGCTCGAACAAAACCCACAATTTCATTGGAGCTGACCAGCGCCGATCCGGTTTCCGATGGCGGTAACTCGATTGAACCGGTTCAAACTAGTTAGTTCCGCCGGTGGCCGGACTGCAGTGAACAGAACTCGGCAAAACTAATACAATGGAGTGGAATTTAAATGGGAGTTAGGAAAGGTGAGATTTTCAGAGGGTTAGATTGGGAGAAGGAAAAACAATGTTGCGTGAAATAATTTGTCGAAATTACGGAAAATGGAAAAAAGGAGGAACCACGTTGTTAAAACTGTATCCTTTTCTAAGACATTAAGGGCCGTATTTATAATCAGCTCTCAAGAGTGACAGCGAGTTTGAGTTCGTATCAGAAACGTCATTCCAGTACAAAATCACCTGTCAAATCCGCACCCAATATTGCTCTCAATCTTGAGATAGCTTTATAAATACGAGCCTAAGCATACTCGACTGAGTTTGAAAATTCTTTTTCTCCCTGTCCTGTCCTGCCAATTATTCTGAGAAGGTATGCATTAATGAACTGATATTAATGATATTCGGACCAACCTTGCATTCTACGAATATCCCTTGTCGTGATTAGGCCTCTCAATTTTTTTATATTGAGATTTAAAGCTAAGATGACCAATAAAAGATCGTAGAAGCAGTTTTACCTTATTTGTTATTTATCAAACTATTACTTACTATCAAACTAAGGGCGAAAACACACCAGCGTCACGTTACGCGTCGGAACCTTCGGTCGCCGAACCTTACGTCGTATACAACACACCAATTACGCCGACCGAACCTTACGCGCTAAATGACTTTCATGTTGTCATCTTTTTTGTTGTGACATGATGACGTGTATTGTACGTCGACGAAGAGTTCGGTTTGGTTCGGCGTAGCGCGTAAGATGACGCAAGTGTGTTAAAACAAAGGCAAAGTAAAAAACATTGACAGCGTGTTGAACGGAACCTTCGACGCCGAACGTAACGCTGGTGCGTTTTAGTCCTAATAGTAAGTACTTCTATGCTTTTATAGCATTTCTATTTCTTTATCCTCTATTTGTGCCGCACAGGTTTATACGAACTGAAAGTTTTGCGTCGTCCCGCACCTGCAGGAGACTAACTTTATAACAACTTTATTCTCCACGGTATTTATTTACTTAGTTTCAAATTCCAGCCACTTACTTACAAACTAAAAAAAAAATGTAGCGATTATTCATAATATCGTAGTACTTATACACTGAGCTTTGACCCTCTGCATCGCTTCAGCACACATGCGGCAGTTTGTAGGTAGACATTTAACTTAGTTTTAGTCTCCATATGTTTTGTTTGTTACTTTGATTCTACCTTTCATTTTGTTACATGTGTGTTGTTTTCTATGCAATAAACTTTTTATCTATCTATCTATCTATCTACTTATGTAATTTTACAAAGTTTGATCGTGTTGAGGTTCATTTTTGACACTTTTTAGGGTTCCGTACCTCAAAAGGAAAAAAGGAACCCTTATAGGATCACTCGGTTGTCCGTCTGTCTGTCTGTCTGTCTATCTGTCCGTCTGTCCGTCTGTCAAGACCTTTTTTCTCAGGAATTCGTGAATGTATCAAGTTGAAATTTATACTGAATACTCAACTAGTCAAATCAGCAACTTTTTGTCAAAAACGCTTTTTTGTATGAAAATAGTGAGTTATGACGTCACATTTTAGTAAATATTGACTACTCAAATCAATAACTTATATACTTTTAACTCGATTATTAAAATCTAAACGTGCATTTTTTTTTTAAATGATGAATGAAATCCACAATATTTTTAGCCATCAGTTTTAAGTATAAACGTTTTGAATTTTTTAACCCAGTCAAGTACCCACCAGCTAATTTCACGGTGTCTTGGCTTCAGGAAGCATTATTTATCTCTGTTTGCATTTCACAGTGGGATCGAAAATCTAGATTTATACTATGAGAAATGAGAAATAGAAAAGATATTTCATTGCCAGCAGCAATGCGCAGACATTTGCTACTTTGGATATAAAAATTGTGTCCTTTTGTAGTTTTTAACATTGATTTTAGCATATTTTTGAAAGCAACTATCATTCTATTAATTTATTTAAAGGACCAGAATAAAAATTGAAGTTTATTTTTATTTTATTGTTATTGTCAATTGTTTTAAAACTGGTCAACCAATTTAATATTTTTTTTCACGTTTAGAAAGCTTTGTTATCCAGTTCTAACATAAAGTAGTAAAAAAAAGAGCGTATGTGCCGAGCACACGTGTTGAAGTGAGAATTCTTTGACATTTTGACGTCCGTTCCCCGCCCTGGCGTATTTCCGTCATCTTCCGTCACCTTGAAATTTTACTCTCAACGCGCCTAAAGAAGTTTCACTTCAAAAACTTTACAAACTGAAAAACTTTCAAATCCGCACGAAAAAACCTGATTCAATAAATATTATAAACCTCGTCAATATCAATTGTATTTATAAAACAAAGTCGCTTCCCGATGTCTGTATGTATGTATGTCTGTATGCTTAGATCCTTAAAACTACTCAACGGATTTTGATGATGTTCGGCTCGGACACTAGCTCTTCCATCTCCCGTTTGTACCTCCAGAATCTTACGCAATATCTTCTGTTTAGATATTTAGTTAGTTGATCTAAATTATAAGTGTCAGCGAAAATTGGTTGACCACGACGACCCCAGATATCTTGCTTGTATAAGCTCCCAAAACAACTTGTATATTACCGAACACGAAATATTTAGCTGTTCATTAATAGTCGACAAGTGGTCAGTCAGTCAAAGCGGATCAGAGCTAGTTATCAAGTCAAACATAGCGGTTTGTTGGTGGAGGTGTGGTACCACTGCTAGCGTGGAGACAAGAGGAGCGGTGAGCGAGTAATAGCTGGTTGTTGTGTAATGAGTGAGTAGGATACCAGTGCTAGCGGGAAGATAGAAGATTGCACAAACATAAACAATAGAGTAAATACGTTTAATTAAATTTCTAGTTCATAATTTTGTCTGTTTAAAAAAAAAGTGGATACAAGAAAAATTACCGAGATACAGAATATTAAAATGAGCACGTGGCCCGGCCTTCGGTTGCGGACCGCGATATTTAGACTAAATTCAAATGGCTGTAAAATCACAACTACTGAATATTTTGGTATGCAACAAAAACTAATATATATTTGTATATCACAAGCTCTATTATACTTATAAGCTTATTTGCGTACCTTTTACATTCTTCATTGAAACGTAGTTACACAATGGTTTGTTGATTGAAGCAGGGTGCACAAGTCTCACATCTATCTCTAGTAGAGCAAAGCTTCAGAATGGATTTCACAAGAAGAGAGAAAGACCAAGGAAGCGATGGTGGGATGATGACCTAGCCAAGTTTGTTTAGAAAAGATGTAGCCAAAAACCAGGTCTTGAAAAAAAAGGTAGTCTTTGCTCAAAAAATTATATTTTCTTTTTCCATTGTTATTTTGTTGTAAAAATGTAAAATATGCGCTACATCTAGCACCATACCCAATTTGTACCAGTTTAAAACTGTAATCTAATTTGTCGCGCAGATTTGGGTCGTATCTCACCTAGACAACGCTTATTTTGGCTTGTCAGCTGAGTTTGAAGGATTTCTGTCAGATTAGCCTATCGGCCTAGAAGTATGGTGGTCAGTTTCGCTGCTAGATGTTTTATTTATTTGTTTTATCCAGGGTATTGAATAAAGGACTATCCTTTATGAAATACTAAATTGAGTACCTATCTAAAAATTGATTTTTTAAAGTGACTATAACATATTTATCGTGAGAACCTAATAAAGAACCGTTCATGTTATATAGAGTCTATCATTTATTAATCGGGAATACCTAAAGAAACCCGATAGTTTAACTATAACTTGACCGCTTAAACGATTTTAGAAGTTAAGAATGAATTTTAGATGCGAACCTACACATTTCCCCACTACATATCATCCAATACTCAAGAAGATTGCCGGTTTTGTGAATTCTTGAAAACTGTTATTTTATTTCAGTAAAAAGACAAACAAAATAGAACCAACATTTTTAAAAAGAACCACTTTAGAAGCAGCTACTTCGCTCGTCTCAATCAATCAAACTGAGCTTCCAAGAAAAACCCGCTTCAACGACGTTTCAACTCTCAACCAACATTTTCCCGCGCATTCTCGGCCGCCATGTTTAATTCACTTTTGACAGCTGTCAGTTCGGACACCCGGGTATTATTTTTCAATATGTCGGCTCGGCGTCAAAGATGGCGCGGAAATAGAAAGTGTTTTATGATTTATTGGGTCGGATTTCTAGACAAAAATTTTCAGGTGGAATTGAAACATTCCATCCATCCATTCCATCAGCTATTAGATTGCAATGGCAACTCGTAACTCCTGTTCTTTTAAATAATTTTTATCAATGGCAACTCGTAACTCTCGTCTTTTTTTAATAATTTTATCAATAGCAAAACAAGAATTAAAAATTGCGCATAAACGATTCTTTTAATGCCATATCTGAATATTAAATATTATAAAATAATCAACATTTTAAATCGCGGTGTCATCGATATCCAAATGAGTTTTTCGGGGTAGGAATAAGAATTATCCATTGGAACAATCGTTACAAAATGTGTGCATGTACATTAGATTAAGAATTGATCCTCCGCGCGCGCGCCGGATTTGTATGGAGATTCGCACGCACACAAACACAAACTACTCGTATTTACACTAGTGTCTCACGCACACTAGAATTAAAAAGTTGCCGCACTTACGGAGGTACTATTCTTAGGTAGGGCGGAATCTAGTCGGAGCGCGCGGAGACCAATCCTTAATCTAAGGCAATGTACATTAGTATTTGCTTCATTAAAATTATCATAGTCCAGGTCCGCAGTAATGTCAATACCATCGAATCCCAATACATCCTCAGCTGCATCCGCAGTATCAGCGTCTCCACAGCCTTAATGAACAAACCGTTTAGCCTTAATGCCCGCTGATAGTCCGCTCCGCTAACGACGCTACTGTATGTAGCCCAGTGAGGATGTAGCTTTATCGTATTGCATTGAGGATTTTCGTTTCTTTGCAAGATTACATACTTACATAAAGTCACGCATTTATCCCTTACTTACGGCGTAGGCAGAGCGTAAAACGCCTATTAAAAGGAGTTTTCGCCATGTCTGATAAATATTGAGGGCGATTTTTAGATCGAAATGTGTATTGCTAATAATGACAGGTTGTCAGCCATCGCCTAAATTACAATTCACGAATCCATTTTGCTGATTTCTACAGCATGTCTGGGAGGAAAGGCAGTTGGTACATTGTATGTTTTTCTATCGCTCCATTTTAGTCAAAGGCTACTTTACTTTTTTTATGTTATGTCTATCGCGGCAACTAAGCATGCAGCCCACGTTATGGTAATCAGCACCGTAGCATACAACACATCCTAGTGAAATAACAGAGTGAGTTGCACACCGTGAGACCTTTTCAATGTGCTTCAAATTTCACTGGCTCCCTTGCCCTTCAAACAAAGTACCTACTTTAAAAAAAAAACTATGGTTCTTATTCCATACTATGAATGATTTGAGCTGTGAATTCACAGCCTACACCAAGCGAACAGAGATGTGACTTCACGTCTTCCATCCTATTATCTTTTCAACTCTTGACTGTCTGTCAGCTCCGTTCTACCTACGACAAAGACAATTATGGTGCACCTCTGACAAGAATCTGCGGGTGCGCGGACAGCCAATGAGATAAGCTGTGAGTCACAGAGCCAGATAACAGTAGATCCCGCAAGTCGAACTACGTTACATGTACCTTTTTCTTCTTCTTGTCGTGTGGGTATCGAGTCGATCGACCCGATGAACCCTGGTTTCAGAGTTTTTAAACCGCCGAATAGCACAGCTAATAGGCCTTTGTCATTGTTTGTATAGCGACCACTATCTAAGACAGCGGCCGGGACCGACAGCTTAACGTGCCTTCTGAAGCACGAATTTTTTTGATTAGACAATTAGGTGATTCAGCCTGCATTTTCCTAACCAAACTAGGGAAAATATCATGCCTTAAGTGATAAATTAACGAATGCCAACTTTGTGTTCCTCCGGATCGGGAGCCCATATGGGAAATCTTAAAACTGTAGGTATAAAAACTAGCTCATAATTTTGTTGTACCTAAGTTAGCTCAAAGTAGTCAGCACAGATAATTTCGAAATATTTTACTATTAGGTTATATTATAATGTACGAAATTTAATTACAAACCATAAATTACAGAATGGTGATTAATAAATTAAAGGCACAGCTTTCTTTGCTGACTGTACGATAAAAGTTACACGCGTTCTTAATTTATTGAAGAGTTTGATTAGTCTTCTCTAATCTAGATCTGAGGCTGTGTGTCACCCTCATCTCTTCGTCAAGTTTTGTCAGCCTGATCGCTATCTCAGAGGATATAATAATGGAATTAATTTAGGTTGCCCTTTTGGGCTCAAGAGGGTTTGACAATTTGATAGAGGTTATTGAGATAGCATTTCTGGAATATCAATTTCTTGCCCTAATTACAAATTTTTGAACGTGAAATAATGTGTCGAATGAATATTATGAAAAAAAGGGATGCGGTCGAAACATTAATTTTATCATATCACGAGTAATATTAAAATCACTTGAAAGTTTGATGCTGATCGTAATTTTGTATAAGTAAAATATGAGAAACAACAAATCAAAAAATTCATCCGAGGACAGGATTTGAACCTGCATCTTTGGAATACCGTTCCAATGATTATAAGTTCGTTGTCTGTTTATTGTCTGTAAAAAGGGTTTCAAATGTATTCCAAATCCATCAGACCATACAAAATTTTAAAAGATTACTTGCACCTTTTTCTTTTGTACATTATTCACTGAAATGTATCTTTTCTTTGTTTCAGGCGAGTGGAGAGGGGAGAGAAGAATGCTAGACATAACCAGAGACAAGCCTGTAAAAGTGTGCGTGCGAGTCGTCGTGCCGGTTAGAGATCATCCCAAAGTAAGTTGAAACCTAACAAAGTAAGAACACGTGCATTTGTTACTAATTTACCTACTAGTAAATATTATCACAAGCTTGCCACAATATTGTTGCTCTCATCTGGGTCCAGAATTAAACTCATCTACCCCATACACCTATCTATATATTTGTAAAAGCAAACACATTGGGGTCACAGAGACCCGTATCACGTCTTGGGGACATCACTTGGAGAGCACTAGTGATGTAGTGTGGTACAAGTGATAGGAATTTAAAGAATTATAAGAATTAAATCTCTTTCTAATGCAAACACATTGGGGTCACTTGGAGAGCACATGTGATGTGGTGAGGCAAACATTTTTGCGGAGGCTGTAATGCCCTGAGTCATTTATTGAAAAAATTTGACTTCTAGAAACGTAACTGAAATTATTTTACTAAAACTTAATGCGAGATGCGAGAAAATGGATGCGAGACATGGCACGTCAAGAACGAAGTAACCTAAGTAGACTTCAGGTGTTCGTGAACAAATGTTTGCGGCGCATTCTGGGTATCTACTGGCCACGAACCATCTCTAACGTAAGGCTGTGGGAGTTGACCGACCAAAAACCCATAGACAAGGAGATTCTACTAAGAAAGTGGCGCTGGATTGGACATGTGTTGCGGAAACCAGACAACCATATATCCAAACAAAGGTTGACATGGCAAGCGTATGGAACGCGAAGACGGGGCCGCCCACGTACCACCTGGAGGCGCTCTGTTGAAAAAAAGGCCGCATCAACTAGTCTCGGCTGTGAAGACCTGGAAATCACCGCGCAAGATCGAGAGCAGTGGAAGTCAATTCTTCGAGCCCTATGTCCCTGATGAGGGACAACTGGACTTTATCATCATCATCATCAAACTTAACTAATTAACGATATAAAAGTGTTATTTCTCTTACAACTTATACCACACATTCCTCGTAGCGTGACGACGATAAGAGACCACGTAAATTGTCAGTTACACAACTGTATATTAACCGTATGGTGTGTTTTTACCCCAAAAACACACCAATACATCACCCCACGTCTTCCGGGTTTGGTAAACATCCTCCCTTAATCAATCTACTAGGAATGACATACGGGGAAATTTATAGAAAAAGGGGACATTATTCTTGGGTATATTTTTTCCAAATTTTGTAAAAAAAAGTAGTTCAATCATTATTTATGTATGTATGTTATACTTTGTGTCGTAATTTCTTGATGGAACTCCATGTTAATTTATAATAAAACACTTATTTCACTAGTTCCACTGAATATAATAATTTATTTTGCGACCGGTTTCGTCAGTTCATCATCAGGCAGTTATTTATGTCGCAGAATTATGATGAAATCGGGGTTTTGATTAAAAAAACTGGATTTTCTCAGGATTATGACAAAATCCTAGACTTTTATCTGGATTATAACCAGTTTTTTGTCAAAGTCCGGGTTTTGATCAAAATCCAACTTTTTTTCAAAACCCCGATTTCATCATAATCCTGCGAGATTTAGGTACTATCTACAAATTAGATTATATATTCTGTGAAGTTAGTCGAAGAACCTATATTTATATTTAATTTCAATTTTTTTCAATTTCAATTGTTTATTGCAAGTCACAACACAAAGGATCTTAAAAGTATTAATATACCCACTTCGATACAATGCATGTACCAATACCGGTTGTAAGGGACAGCGTCCCGCAAACTGATAGGGGTTGTTCAGTCAACGATACTGAACACATATCACCAGGATTTTTTTTCAGGAAATGAAAAAAAAAATTTGCTTTGCCATACAAATTGTCTGATCGATGTGGTAATTTTGTATGAAAAAGCAAATTTTTTTTTTCATTTCCTGAAAAAAAAACCTGGTGGTAGTTGTTCAGTTTCGTTGACTGAGCAACCCCTATAAGTTTGCGGGACGCTGTCCCTTACACCCCGTATAATTTACTCGTAGCGTCGATAGCACTAAGTACGTAATATTTAGTTTGACCTATAAAGACGTGTTTGTCGGCGTCTTTCTATTTCGGTGACTTTTCCACCACTTTCGAAAATTTTCCACTACGTATATATAACAGCTAGTAAGTGAGAAAATATATTCTTATCTTATCTTATTTCCTTCTCAATTCCCTTAAGTAATTATCTCATCAATAACATCTTTGCAACTATACCGCGCTCGGCCGCTAACCGCTCAGCTACACCTTGTAGCTCGTAGCCACCTGCTACGCGGCATCGTAGCGACCGCTACGGGCGATCAGCTGATTGAGCGCTACGTTCCATCACTGTAGCGCAGGATATACAAGCTTTTACCGTGAGAAAGTGTATACTGAAGAAAGTAAAATTTACTTTTTTAATATTTTAAATAATATAAAATAATTTAATATTTTAAAATAATTTAATATCGTATCTGAAACAACCGCAATAATATTGACTAAAATGATTCAAAATACTTAATGTAAATTCAATCGATTTCAAATGAATCAAAGAAAGATTGAAATAAAATGAAGGATTCAATTTCTTCTATTCTGTGGATTCAGTGCTAACATAATATAACTATGACAGCTAAATTTAATTTAATTTTAATTCAAATATATTTGATTCAAACATCGTTAACTCAAATTACAATAACAATTGTCAAACTAATTTTACTTGCATCATACATAAAACATACATACTTTACTTATTCAAACTATAATAATGATAGTGCTTAGGTAATTACGATTTATATATTAATGAGAAAAAAAAACTTAAAGGATAGGCACACAACACACAATTTTACGTGACAAAATATATATTTCAATGTATTTCACGAAATATTTCTTCCTTTATGCATCATATAAAAAACATTTAAAATAATCGATCAAGGATCATATCCCAAAAGGTCATGTTACACAATTTCAGTAAGTGACATCCTGAAAGTACATAATGGGGTATGGTTAAAGAAGAATTGGTCGTTTCCGGCTGAAGAACCCCGTTAGAGTACATCCCGTAACAGGCTTTCGAGATACGTATCATTTTTCAGGCGGGCTAAGAGAGGCGATAGGATTTTTTTTTAGAGGTTCCATACATACATATGTCGGGGCTGGGGGTAAACTGGCCCCGGCTGGAGGGACCTCATCTCTCTGTATTTGTGGGCGCAAATCCCTTGGGCGGTCGTCCAGACCTTCTTCTCCGCCTTCCATCCTCCCCGGGTTCCCCAGAACACAAAAAGAACTTTTGCAATCGAACTAACAATTTTAATTCACTCTAGGTCTTATTTTAGTTACAATAGAATCGCCTTATAGCCGAACTATCCGGTGCACGTGCACTTGACAAGGAAACCGACAAGTCCCTGAAGTAATTCCACAACCGAACTGTTCAACGGATCAAAAATAACTGAACTGCCAAATTCAAATTTATTTTCCATCTGGACGTTACTTCTCATCAAAAGGCCATGTCCAAGCGCGGGAAACTATGCGCTTGCGTTTCTTTGTCTATGCACGATCCAACAAACTTAAACTATGCTCCCGACAATCCAACATGATTTTTAAAAAGAAAAATAACAATTATTGTCTATGGAATCTAACAAGCAATCATAGCAAGCAATGTACACTAAAGTCGGGTTGACATGTAGTGCCATCTGCCGGTGAGTATGGCACTACCAAGAGTAACAAAATTAACTGTCAATGTGACGTTTGGGACAGCATGGCCCATCACTCGGCGGGTGGCACCAACGTCTATCTTCGACACGGCCATCATGACAATTACCCGTCCTCGGGTGGATTACCTGAGAACAAAAATTTACAAAAAGTAACTTGTTCGGCGATCCTGACCTTAGGTCATAAAAAAAAAAAAAAAAGAAAAGAAAATGTTTTACTTCATTCAATAAGTTCAAATCAACACTTAAACTTGTAGTTTCAAGTCACAAATCAACAGGTTCAACGAAACTTAAAACGGTTTACAACTGAAGTAAAGCACTCTGTAAATAATTTTAGGCAAATCACATTTTAGGCTAATCACATCTAGGCTAACTGACAAATTTTAATCAACTAACACACTGACCAGTCCCATCGGTCTGCATGTCCTTTCAGGGACATGAAGTACTCGCGAATTTTCTCACATTTTCAACAGAGCTTCCAATCATAGCGAGAGACACGTAACAGCCATATGATGATGCCCATTACGTATTCCCGCTCCTGAGAGCTTCTGATGTTACGTTGGCTAACCACCAATCGCAACGAGAGAACTTTGGCTACTCACCAAAGCATACACTGGCTAACCACCAGACCTACAACTGGCTAACCACCAGATCACATCATTCGGCTACCCACCGAAAACTAATTACTGGCTAACCACCATATCTAAACCCATTCGGCTAACCACCGAATCTCAGTTCTTATTTGGTTACCCACCAAATCAATAAACAACTTGGCTACCCACCAAGATACTCAGTTTGGCTAACCACCAAACACGTCAGTAAGCCTAAAAGAAACAATCAAAAGCATTCACTTTAATTACTGTCAGAGTCACCACTCTCTACCATTATGTCCAACTCAACTGGAACCTGCTGATTTGGCACCTTTCGTACACGGTCGTGAGCATACTTGTAAGTTCTGTTTGAATTTAGAGCTTTTAGCAAATACCTGTCGCCATCTAGTACCTCAATAATTTTAAAGGGGCCTTTAAATTTTGGGTCTAATTTAGTTTGATTCCTTTCTTCATTTTCAATCAAAACAAAATCTCCTACATCAAATTTGGTCAATTTGGCTTTGTTACAATCAAATCTGTTTTTGTCATATTGGGCTGCTTCACCCATGTTCCGGGTCGCCTGCTCTCTCAAAGAATCTATGTCAACAACTTCGTCACTTTCTACCGCGGTCATTAAGTTAAGCGGTCTGGCAACCTTACCAACCATCAACTCCAACGGACTTGCTTTGGTCACACGATTGACCGTGGAATTTATTGCAAGCTGGACGTCCCCTAATGCATCTTGCCACGATCGATCCTTGCTCGTCTCTACAGCAGTCAGCATACTCTTGAGAGTGCTCATGACCCTCTCGACTTGGCCATTAGCGCGACTAGAGCCAGTAGCAATAAGATGCAAGTGAATGTTGTGTTTCTTGCAAAAATCATCAAAATCTTTACTGGCAAAACAACGACCCTGGTCTGCGACAATACGTTGTGGGGTGCCAAATAAAGAAATACCGGTTTTGAGGGCACGGATGCTGCTGGCTGTATCAATATTCTTGGAATGCACGAGAAGAACATACTTCGTGAAAGCGTCAATCAAAACGAACACATACTCCTTGACAGCATTTTTCCCGCTCAATTTACCAGAGGCGTCAATATGCACTGTGTGCCAGGGAATTGCAGTTTTTGGGATCGGGTGGAGTTCTGCTTGGACTCTACCAGATTTTGGTTTTGACACACTGCACGTAACGCAGTTTTCAACAAATTTCCTGACGTATTTAGCCATGCCTGGGAACCAGTAATGATTGTAGACCTTCTCCAAGGTCTTTTCCCATCCCAGATGCATGATGGATTCATGGACATTGTTGATGACTGCCCACCTGAACGCTCGTGGAACATAAGGAATACAGCGAGTACGGCCATTCCTTTGAACTTTACGATGGAGAATGTTCGACCTCACGACGTACGTTTTCCTTACATCTTCGGGAAGGGATTCGTTCTGCAAGTCGGACAATATTTTGCTAACCTCCTCATCCTTCTCCTGTTCAACTCGGAGCCAGTCACTCGACAATTCAATCAAGTTAACCCGCTTTTGCTCAACATGCTTTGGGGAAATGATCGATGCCGCTGCCACCTCCTGAGCCACATCCTCTGACACCGGATTCCTCGAAAGACAGTCTACATGAGCCATGCGGCTGCCCTCGCGGTATTCGATATCGAAGTTGAACGACTGGAGGTAGGCCCACCATCGGTGCACGCGTGGAGACAAATCTGCCTTGGTTTTTGAAGCCTTAACAGCATTGCAATCTGTCACAACTTTGAATTTTCTCCCTTGCAGAAAATGACGGAAGTGCTTAACGGCTTTCACAACCGCTAAGGTCTCCAATTCAAAAGAATGGTAGCGAGATTCAGCAGCTGTTGTGCGCCGACTGTAATAGCTGACCACATGCTGCTTACCATCCATTCTCTGAATGAGCATAGCACCATAGCCTTCAGCACTGGCGTCTGTATGGAGCTCATTGGGCAGATCCGGGTTGAAAATTGTTAACACAGGTTCCGAAGTCAATTGTGAAATGATCTTCTGACGGATCTGCTCGTGAGAGGGTTTCCAGTTAAGCAGTTTATTCTTACTGCTGGTGAGGATAAACAGAGGCGCCATTATCCGAGAAAAATCCCTAACAAACTGGCGGAAATAAGAGGCCAAGCCAATAAATTGGCGAAGTTGGGTTATAGTGGTTGGTGGAGGAAGCTTGGTCAAGGCTTCAATCTTACCAGGGTTGGGCTGAATTTTACCATTTTCAACTACAAACCCTAAGTACTCAACCCGTTGCATCAGAAAAGAGCACTTGGACAAATTCAGGGAAAAACCAGCCTTGGTCAAAACATCAAGGACCAGCCTAAGCCTCTCAAGACCCTCTTCAACTGTGTTGGATACGATAAGCAAGTCATCGATGTATGCCACAACGAAAGTATGCGCCAGTTCACCTAGGGCTTTCATGACAGCGCGTTGGTAAACGGAACTCGCATTTTTCAAGCCAAATGGCATCGCCAAATATTCCCATTGTCCGTCTGGTGTGACGAATGCCGTGCGCTCAATGGACTCCTCCGAAACAGGGATCTGATGGTAACCACTCAGCATATCCAAAGCTGTAAACCACTTACCGCCACCAAGCCTGGCTATCTGATCATTTATGAGCGGTAAAGGGTACCTGTCAGCAACGGTGTTATCATTGAGCTCACGGTAGTCGACACACATTCTATCCGACCCATCCTTCTTTTTGGTAAGTAACACTGGACTAGAGAATGGGGAACAACTCGGCCTAATCACCCCAGCATCTAACAACTCATTGACTTTTCCTCGAACAATCTCCCGTTCTTCAGCACCTAATCTGTAGGGACGACGCTGGACAACACGATTCGGATCTATCAAACGAATCTCAAGCTTTCCGGTCGTCACACGAGACTTAGCTACCCCAGTGGGAAAAGATTCGGAAAACTCGTTCAAAACATCCAATAGCTGCTGCCTGTTCGCATCTGGTACGTTGGTGACAATGCTGTCAAAATTCACCTCAATATCCTGCCTACTCTTGGCATCATTTGAATGGCATGCATTCACTTCAGCAATACGCCGCGAAAACTCCACACTGTCAGTGGTCAATCCTACCTTCAAACCTAAGCCTAAAGTTTCACAGCCTATCAAGATGTCGCTTTCTATCAAACGTTCTAGAATGCAGTCCGGCACAACGTGAAATAAAATTTCTAAATTTAAGCCATCAATCGTTACTTGTGACAGAATTTGCTGAGTACTGTATACAGGACCCTCGCCAATGCCAGTTAATGTGACAATATTGCTAAATCGTTTACCGGGAAATTTTCGAGCAAGTTTTTCTTTAATGAGAGAGCATTCGGCACCGGAATCAAAGTGAAAAATATGAGACTCACATGCAATATTAAGTCTTCCAGGAGGCTTCTTCACACCACACAGGTTCACGCGGTAGTGGGGAGCGTTGCTCGTAGTTGTAGCAGGTCCCGAGCCGCTGGAGCCGCTGTTGTTGCGTGCAGGAGCGCTGCCACCCGTACTGGAACCTCCGCTGCCGCCGTTGCGAGGACACTTGTTAGCGTAGTGGCCAGATCCTCCACATCTGAAACATTTCACGGCATCTGCGGTAGATCTCTGTACAGGTGCTGAAGAATTCGACAAATTAAAAGAATGGTGCGACCTTTTAAAGTCCTTCCTTGAGCGGCAGTCAGATGAGCGGTGCCCCAGCTTTCCGCAGGAATAGCACCTCGAAGCAGACGAGACGGTAGGCTTGTGTCGCTTGTGTTCGGTTGGCCCTTCAGTATTGGGTGTCTGCTGCATGTTTGATTTCCTCTTTAGGAAGGAAAACGACTGTAGCTCACGCTGCATTCTATCCCGGGTGGTGATTTCGGTCGTAAAAGCCATGCGTTGGATCCTTCCATCGAATTGTGAAACATGTGACAGCACCATAGCCATTGTAATCTGCTCCACCGATAAATCCTTCCACCTAGCCATCAATGTGGTCATTAATCTAGCAGCGTAAGCAGCCATGCACTCATTCTCCTTTGGTTTGCTGTTTTGCAGGTTAATCAAAGTAGCTGCAGGCGTTTCGATGCAATCATAGCGCGCAGTGAACAAGCTCTTAAATTGTGGCCAGGTTATTCCAGCATACGATACTTGCGACAACCAACGCGATGCACTACCTCTTAAAGCTTTGCTCAATGCCATAATCAGTGCACTGCCTTCCACGCTTTTCTCCGCTAGGCATAAGTCCACGGTGGTACACCAAGCACGTGCATCGGCATCGGCCTTGTCTGGATCGAATTCCGGCAGAAAAATCTTGGGTGTACTCACAGTTGGTCTGATTGCCTCAATCATTGACAGCATGTTCCTATTCTGATTTTCCAGAAGCACGTGTATCAAATTCTCATCGAGTCTTGCTCTTGCAGCATTTTGTGTTTGGGATAATCCCACTTCTGATGTCGGGGCTGGGGGTAAACTGGCCCCGGCTGGAGGGACCTCATCTCTCTGTATTTGTGGGCGCAAATCCCTTGGGCGGTCGTCCAGACCTTCTTCTCCGCCTTCCATCCTCCCCGGGTTCCCCAGAACACAAAAAGAACTTTTGCAATCGAACTAACAATTTTAATTCACTCTAGGTCTTATTTTAGTTACAATAGAATCGCCTTATAGCCGAACTATCCGGTGCACGTGCACTTGACAAGGAAACCGACAAGTCCCTGAAGTAATTCCACAACCGAACTGTTCAACGGATCAAAAATAACTGAACTGCCAAATTCAAATTTATTTTCCATCTGGACGTTACTTCTCATCAAAAGGCCATGTCCAAGCGCGGGAAACTATGCGCTTGCGTTTCTTTGTCTATGCACGATCCAACAAACTTAAACTATGCTCCCGACAATCCAACATGATTTTTAAAAAGAAAAATAACAATTATTGTCTATGGAATCTAACAAGCAATCATAGCAAGCAATGTACACTAAAGTCGGGTTGACATGTAGTGCCATCTGCCGGTGAGTATGGCACTACCAAGAGTAACAAAATTAACTGTCAATGTGACGTTTGGGACAGCATGGCCCATCACTCGGCGGGTGGCACCAACGTCTATCTTCGACACATACATTATAATCACGCCTTTATCCCTAATGGGGTAGGCAGAGCGAAAACGACCCAAGGGTCATTTCGCCACGTCTGACAAGATTTTAAGGTTATTTCAGATGATTATTATGTATATTGCTATAGTGACGGGTTGTCAGCTCATCGCCTGGCCGCAATACACTAAATCTCTCGAATCCCTTAGCTGGTTTTTACAATATGCCCGGGAGGTGCAACTGGCACATTCTATGTTTTGCTATCACTCCCAGTCCAGCATGGAAGAAAGGTTTTGACGTTTGAACTAAATTCCCTTTTTGGAAACCGTGTCAAAAACTTATTATTATTAGTTATTGCACATTAAACTTATTGTTGTGGTTTCTTTGTTAAATTGGTGTTCATTATGGAAAATAATTTAATCCTAAGATGGTTTTTCCAAAGCATCTAGCGGTACCCTAACAAGTTCCAAGAGTAATGTGACCCGGGCGTGGTACTTTCACTCGATTTGCCATATGAATGAGACGAATGCCTGCCACATCTGTCAGCGGAGAATGATGACAGGACCTTTGTTTAGCCGATAATGGCTGCATTGGATGAGATAGTTGACAATGACAAGCACGATTTGATGACCATCGCCTGTAATTAATCATTCAAAGATATTGCTTATTATCAATATCACTTTGGAGTGAAAACTTCTTAAGCGGCGTTGTGCACTTTTTGGGATGGGTAAAAAATGTTAAACTCGTGACAGACCACGCTTCTAACCTCTCTGGTCACGCACAAATTGTATGCAAACAGAGGCCAAGCAAAATGGCCGATCGCGTCAGACCAGAGTTGCGTTTTAGAAACCTACAAGCGCCATCTGTTGAGTTTTCGCTTCTGCCGGAACTTCCGGAGTGCAACCCGTATTTTTTTTCTAAGCTCGGATCTTACGTTTATACCACCAAAATTTATTGCGCGTGACCCGGTAAATAAGTAAAATGAGTGAAAATAATCACGAGTGATTAAAAAGTTACATTAATATCCGGATTGTCGCAACAGATCTCCCGGCGCAAATGTCAACATTCGAGGACCGATGGAGTGTAAGCCGTCGATAAAAACAAATGATGAATCGACGATCGGGCCGCAGCCACACATTTCTTTCCCATTTTCACAATTTGGCGATTAAGGGCCATACACACACGCTAATTTGTTTTTTGTATTGTCTGATTAAAGACGTCACCACGTTGATTAACATTATACATCCTAAAATGGAAGCATTTCTGCCCTGACAGACTAAAATCAATACGAATCTAATTAAAAACCTAATGATTTTAAGTAAAATATCTTGTCTTATGTATAAAATATAGAAGACTTAAACATACATATTACTAAAATAGGTACTCAAATTCTTTGACAAAAAGGCACGTCGAGCTATAAAAATAGAGAAAAAACGTGAAAGGAAATATCAAAGTGATTGATGAAATTAAAAATAGCAATCTTCAAAATGGTGTCCTAAATAATTTATCACTGAGAAATAATATTCTTCGCTTTCACGTTCATCTCTCATCTATTCACGTCGCGTCTCAGCTATAAAAAAACTTTCAAATATACAGTTAGTTTTTTATAAGTGTGTACTTAAAGTAAGTGCACAATTTAGGATTCTATCAGCAAGTAGCGTACTCGGAAAAGTCATTTGGATTCAACACGTGAAAGTACTCCTTAACCCTGAGTGGTTACTGACAGAGACAAATATATATTTTGAGCGAGAAAAAACATTGATTGGTTCGAGGAGGTCTGAGTATTTTAAGGATAAAAGTTGGGAAGTTACTTCCATGCTGGACTGGGAGTTATAGAAAAACGTAGAATGTGCCAGCTGCATCTCCTCCCGGGCATGCTGTAAAAACCAGATAAGGGATTCAAGGGTTTTAATGTATTGCAATTTAGGCGATGGGCTGACAACCTGTCACTATAGCAATACACTTGACCATCTGAAATAACCCTCAAAACTTGTCAGACGTGGCGGAATGACCTTTCGGCCGTTTTCGCTCTGCCTACCCCATTAGGGATAAAGGCGTGATTTTATGTATGTATGTAAAAGTTGGGAAGAGTATTAATTGTACAAACTGCGTCGAGATTTTACACCGTATTGGGTCAATATTATCCTAGTTTTCCTGCAAGAGATTGCCACTTAGTAATAAGACCGCCTGTACACTAATGTACCTGTGTTATTATTTGTGGTTTTTATATGTGTTTTTTTTTTGTGTGCAATAAAGTGCATCCAATTCTATTCTATTATCTTGTAGTTCATCAAAAAATATAAAAATTTAAACGAGAACTTCATGGAAGGCCCATGTGCCCATATTGTCTATCAATCCATAAATGTGGAAATGAACAACGCCTGTTCACTCAAATTAAAATTGGATTTCCAGTATTTTCCCCCGCATTTGTATTTTCCAGTTGTATTTCTTTCCCGAGGTTTTCCGCGGAAGGTTGAATTAGGTCAGGAGCCGTATTTTTGAACCGTTCGAATCGAACACTGAAAGCGCATACGAAAATCCTTCGTGCACGAAATTAATTTCTATCACACACAATTTTACGTATTTTTGAATCAGTAAAAATCTGTGTTGCCAATAAAGTCTAATCTCTTAACTTGTTTCCTTTCCACGCAGAAATTAACCTACTAATTTTTACTAGTAAAAATCGTTGATTTTAAAAACCGGTAATAATCGCAGAGAAACGGAACGTAAATTCAGGTAAATTAAAAAGTTAATGTGTCACTTGTCAAATGATTGTCTATGTCACTCCCGCGACCACAGAGTACTTAAGTTTCGAGTAGTAGAATAGAAAACGAGTTTTTTATTTATATTATTTATTTGGTTCACAATTTTATTGTTATAAGTATGATTGACCATAAATGTATGAGTAGTATGTTATTCAAACTAAAGCTCAGCCATTTGATACAGGCTGAGTGGTTTGGTTTCTGGGTTTGGACCACTCGTTGCAGGTTTCTTATACGTATGAATGTTCAAAAATAGTGATTTTGGAATTTCGCATGCGAATTTGGCTCTTTGGTATGCGAATTCCTATTCGAGCAGCGGTTCAAATAAATTAAGTAAATGGGGATAAAAACGCAAAGCTAATTGCAGATGGCACCACTAGCGAGTGTTCCAAAAGAGACCAATGAGAAGACGCAAAACTGATATTGACATTGACATTGACAGATTACTGACCAATCACAGGAAAAAGGAACACTCGCTAGTGGTGCCATTTAGTTCCCAGTTTTTCTCCCCATTGTATGAAAATCTCATGCGCGAAATTTAGTCTTTCGTGTGCACTTTGGAGTTCGAATGATTCGAAAATACGGCTCCAGAGCGCTTGTTAATTTGCCTAATGGAGCAAAAATGTGGGGACAGCTCCGCCGGGTCACCAGACAGATGCACTTTGTCTCGGTTGAACACAATGCTACCGGAGAAAAAGGAAACAGATTACTCTTAGAAGTCGTTCTTATATACTAGACTGAAGGCTATGAAAAAAACATAGATCAAACCATCATTTTCATCCCAATTGGCCGTTTCATTACATGTGACAGAAGTGTTTTTTATTTTAGTATGCTGTTGACGCTCTGCATTCCCCGTTGATACATTCATTATTATTTGTAAAGTAGTACTACCTATATTAGGTACCTATACTACTTACTGTCAAGGGACAATAAAAACTGTCGGCAATTTTTTTTTTTTTTTAACGTTTTCCCATATTATAGGGGAAGGCGAAGAGCTTGAGCCAATGCAGCCTAGTTTTCTTTCTTAGGTATACTGACCCTCAACTGAAAAAAAATAATGAATGAATACTGTAAACTTCAGTGTTTTGTGATGAGTTTTTTTTTGCTACATTTGTAATGTTCCTACTTTGTTGGAAATTGAATTGATGCTCTACGTACCTGTGTGTTTTAAAGACCATTGTTGCATCCAAATCAGCTAATCTTTTATCCGTCCAAAGCCTTAATAAACCTAAAAAGCCTTCAAAGGGCAGGCCCTTGATCAGGATCAAACGCTATCCGTAATGAAGCAAGCACATGAAAGGGCCTCTCGCTATGTTTGCGAGCCCTCATGAGGCTATAGTCAAGATCGTTTTCTATTGACTGGATTTTTGAGTCAACACAATGACCCAAATGAACCCTGGTGTCAACATTGCCTCTGTCAAGTGTTCAATTCATGTAACGACCACTATCATAAACAGGGACATAAACGTGTCCCCAGATGCACAAAATCTCATTTCTTACAGGCAATCAGGTGATTCAGCATTCTAAAAATCTAACAAGTTAGTATATTTTTTTAAGGAAAGTAGAGTAGTAGAAAAACATAGAATGTTGCTATTTCTCTTCTTCCCGGACAGATTGACAATCTATCGGTACAGCAAAACAACTCCTGTTCTTTCTAAAAATGAAATATTTTGAGGTTATTGACGCTCTGCCTACTCCGTATGGAATACAGGCGTGAAATATGTATTTATGTGTGTAAAGGCCTCCAAAGGGCCTGATCAAGCGCTCCGTAATAATGCGAGCACATTAAAGGGCCTCTCGCTATGTTTGCGGGGCGGGCCTGCTTGCTTTGCTCTCCTCACGAGGCTAGTCAAGAGGGCCTACGCTATAGGATGATAATATAGGTGACCACGGATTTAGGGAAGGCTAGATACCACCTGCGATCATTCATCATTTCCTAGCCGTTTTTCGTCTTTGGCGACTGATCTATTCTTGTCTCTATGTGACTATATGACAGGTGTAGCCCAGCTTGTTGGTGAACTTTCGGTGACTGGTGGCGCACGTTAGGATGTTATTAACATAGAGATATAGGTTCTACGTGGTCGTGTCTTAAGTTCATCCTTTTTTTTGTTGAGATTATCAGTTCTTGTTGTCTCAAAGACTACTGCTATATTGCACCAATTTTCTCCAAGTGTTCCGAAGCTAGATACCGCCTGCGATAGTAAGAGTGCCAACCAAGAATTTGATGTGGGTAAACTGCATTACAGGAAAGTGCTATAAATATTGCACATCGGCTAATTTCGGGTTTGCAGAGCGTTGTTTCTGTCGTATTAGAACAACAAGTAGCAATAGTCACTGTTTGTCTCCAGGAGATCATAGTAAAAACGTTACGATCAAGCGCTTCGTAATGAAAGTTATTTTTTTTTTTTTACATTTGTTAATTTACACATTAAAAGGCTTCTAGTGAGAATATAGATAGATAGTGATGTATCATAACGTTAACCATTTGGATATTATTATAACTCTGTATTCCAACAGAATTATATGCAATCGTCAGCAAAATTCAGTATCAGAAATGTCATTTCAGTACAAAACGACCTGTCAAATCCATACTTAATATTGCTCTCAATCTTGAGATCGATTTATAAATACGAGCCTTAGTTTTCGCCAGCCTATTTCTGTGGAATTCCGCTAGACTATATTTCTACAGTAATATTATTTCGTACGCTCCGAAGGAGAACAAAAGGGCGCATCCGCGCTACAAAATGTTATAGTTATTGTTATTAAAAGCAATAATGTCTCGATTATAGCTTCATATTATGATTCTTATCGTTCCAATTACGTTTTTAGGGAAAAATCATGAGGAAATGAAAAGCATCTACGATTCTTTGTTTTTGTTTGTGAAAGTTTGTAGTCTTTTGATCTGTTCTCCAATGAATACTGTTCATCAAGTCTTTCTGGTAGACTGGAATAGATAAAAGGACCAATTTTTATTCATAAATAAATAAAAGTAAAAACATTATTTTTTTGATCGCCAATATAAAAAATACAGCCTTAACCGATATAATAGATCACTCCTGTCGTAACCAGACTTCATTTAATCCCTCATTGATCAATCAGTGGTGCGATCGGCTTTTGTTATCCATCGAATTATCAGCTTTCTTCCATGCTGGACTGGGAGCGATAGAAAAACATAGAATGTGCCAGCTGCATCTCCTCCCGGGCATGCTGTAAAAACCAGCTAAGGGATTCGAGGGTTTAAGTGTATTGCAATTTATAGGCGATGGGCTGACAACTTGTCACTATAGCAATATACATTATCATCTGTAATAACCCTCAAAACTTGTCAGACGTGGCGGAACGACTTTTGTTTAGGTCGTTTTTGCTCTGCCTACCCCTCTAGGGATAAAGGCGTAATTTGTGTGTGTGCGAATTATTAGAATGATAATCAGATAATCTCTCGTCAAATTGGATTATACTTTGCTTGGTTTTATATTGATTGCAAGTCTTCTTTTTTTGCTTCTTTTTCATCTGTTTCGATCGACCCGATGGACCCTGGTGTCGGAGTTTTTTAAACACCTCTATTAGTACAGCTAAGCAGGTCTCCGACATGATTTGTGTAACTACCACTATCAAATCAAAATAGAGGATCTTTAAAAATTGTATAGTTACCCGATGATTTTCATCTTTGTAACTTGAATACTAAACTTCTAACTTAATTTTTTGCGCAGGTAAAACAATATATTATAAAAAACTTGATTTAACCTCTCTAAGTCCACCCACATAATTTATAAAACAATGTTCCCCTCATTCAAGTAAACACAATCGTAAAAGTTATTTGAAACAGACTTTGACTTCATTATTATCAAATCCAAGAAATCTCATCTAAAATTTACAACTCGGCAAAAATTTTGACATCTTGGCAGAACTTGGACAGTTGGGTTAAAATGACAGCTCGGACAACTTCCTATGATTCTATTATACAAGGCTCTAACACTGGATAGACGAACTGCATGTCAACTTAAATCCGACTGCTAAATTGATAGTTTTCATGCAAGATGGACCAATTTAGAAGCATCTAATATTTTTAATGTTGACACTCTTTATAATGCTTTTAGAACGTATAAATATAGAAACCAAAGGCACAGTAGGCTGTGACGACGATGGCTCTGTAACGTTCACTTAAGACTCTTAAATGGAACAACTAAAAAAAACACGATCACATACTCATAGCCCCCACTAGGGCTCGTATTTATAAAGCACTCTCAAGATTGAAAGCATTCTTAAGTATGGATTTGACATGTCGTTTTGTACTGAAATGACATTTCCAATACGAACTCAAACTCGCTGTCACTCTTGAGAGCTGATTGTAAATACGGGCCTAGGATTCCCTGTATCGGGGTGCCATGGACACACACAGAAACAACCACAAATCATACCCAGACCCAGAAATAGACAAACAAACTACTTTCGCCGTAGTGTTCGAAGGCACGGAAGCTCAGTGGTTATAGAGCAGGGGCACGGTTCGACGAAGGTCGTGGGTTCGGATACCTCTTGTGCGTTTTGGTTTCAATATTTATATGACTCCGTGAGACTTAAGATGGATTGCCTCATGTGCTAGTAATTTCACTGGCTCCCTAGCCCTTGCAGTTGATATGCAGTTCGTCTGTCTAGGTTTAGAGCCTAAGTGACAATGAAAGTTCCCTGGCGTAAAGTGCCTAACTTCCCTGGACGGTAGCCAGAGAAAATATTACGTTGCGCTGAGTTCCAAGATGGAATACAAGTTTTAAGAGAAAGGACTAAAACTTGCTCTCATGCTGGACTGGGAGTGATAGAAAAACATAGAATGTGCCAGCTGCATATCTCATTTTTTTCATCTTACTGCATAGTAAATAAAGTTCTACATCAAATCACGTGCTCTAAAAGTGCGCGTCGCGTCGCGTCGTGTCGCTTCCCGGTGCGAATTGACACTTAAGGTGTTTTTCACCGCCTTAAGTTAAGGGTCTTTAATGCATAAGAAATAATATTTTTTGACTCTTTAACGGTATTATTACTCTATAATTGCTACTGTAAACTAAAATAAGATTTTTTGTCCACAGTTCAACTTCGTAGGCAAACTGCTGGGTCCCAAAGGCAACTCCCTAAAACGACTGCAAGAGGACACTATGTGCAAGATGGCAGTTTTGGGCAGAGGGTCCATGAAAGATAGACAAAAGGTACTCAACTATGTGAACTGAACAAGTTTTCCTTTTATAAGGAAAACCATTTTAGTTTTGGAGTTTGGGTATATTTTCTGAACCACTTTATACGTATTTTTTAATTAAGTATGAAAAATATCGAAATCGTACATCATCATTTGCTTGCCCTTATCCGTCAGTATAATAATATTTCTATGCCCTTATCCCATTTATTCGAGGTCGGCGCTGAACGTTTTCTTCTTCCATTCATCCCTGTCAGCGTCAGTTCAACATTCACACACGTTCTAGATATATCATCTTTCACACAGTCCATCCATCTTTTCAGACGTGGCGAAACGACCTTTGTTTTTCTTTTTTTTGTCGTCCTCTCCCTAAATATACATCCACATTCACTCAAGAAAATGATTACCTATCTTATTTGTTGATTCTCAACAATATTCGCGTTTTTCCAAAATAACGGTCAGCCGTATGTGAGCCTGTCCCCGTAGCATGCAGCCGCGATAGCATTTTATCACATATATCTGTCAAATTGTATGGGAGTTTGACAGATAGATGCGATATATACGTTATCGCGCGGTGGCATGCTACAGGGGCTGATGGTAAGCCCCGTAGGCCATAACACCCTACTCATTTACTATTTTCTACGTAATGGTAGATTTCCAAAGATTCTAATGGTATTATATAGCAGGGAGCTATAGGGAGCTTCGATGATTAAATATAAAATGTTATTTTGCAGGAAGAAGAACTCCGAGTGTCAGGTGACCCGAAGTTCTCCCATCTGTCAGATGAGCTACACGTCGAAATTAGTGCGTTCGCGACACCGGCTGAAGCGCATGCCCGTATCGCATATGCACTGGCCGAGCTGAGGAGATTTTTAGTACCGGTAAGTCCCCGTGCTTCGGAGGGCTACAGCGACCATCATCAGATCGTTGACCGTAGACCCGGTCGTTGTCTTTGTACACCAACCCTGTCTGTCCCCTTATGTATAGGATCATTCAGGCAAATCTGCGATGCCGTTTCCCAGCGGGACCACTAGATGGTAGAATCCTTACCTTGGGAAGGTATTCCTATTGTATGCATGTGTCACGTCTTTGTGCGTGTTTCGGTCCTTTATGCCGCAAGGTGGGAAGGACCATGGGTGGTTGGTGGGATATTTCCGATACCACCCCATATATCAAACCTAATCACCTGGCAGTTTTACTTCATCCAAGAATGCCCATAAAATACATAGCAAAAGTACTAGGGCACTAGAAGATTTCAAGAGATAACTCGAACCGATCACACAATAGGAATGCCAGAACGATTCGGCCGGTATTTACGAGGTCTCATAAACCGTCCTATAAAGGTCGTAAAGTCCGCAATGCATGTCATATAAGTTTTATCGGACTTACACCTTGCCAAAGATTAGATGGAAGGTAAATAAAGTCGTTGGAAGTTTGATTAGTTTCTAATTAAGGATTTACGATGCTCTTCAGTGCTGGATCACTCGTTGAATAACTTTGGAGTAAGTACTTCCATACTGGATTGGGAGTGATAGAAAAACGTAGAATGTGCTAGCTGCATCTACTTACTCCCGGGCATGCTGTAAAAATCAGCTATGGGATTCGAGATGTTGTTCTTCGTAGCTCGACCAAGGCAGTATTTTTAATATCCATAGACGGTATAAAATAGACTAGGGTTTCAGTGTATTGTATTTAGGCGATGGGCTGACAACCCGTCACTAATAGCAATATACATAAACATCTGTAATAACCCTCAAAACTTGTCAGACGTGGCGGTCGTTTTTGCTCTGCCTACCCCGTTAGGGATTAAAGGCCTGATTTTATGTATGTATGTATGCAATATCGAAACTTTTGGGAGACATGATATCTATACCTAGTGCCTTAACTTGGATATTTTTACTTAACTTACTTATTTTTTTATTGAACCCTTCGTGCGTGAGTCCGACTCGCACTTGGCCGTTTTTTTTTGCCTATTGCTCAAACCATGGACACATCAATAATCTTTGACAAAAACTACTAAAAGTAAATGCCTGATAGGCTATTATGATCCCTCTGGCGATTGCATTGAAGTATAATGTCATTTTACATGAACTTTCTTTACGGCCGCTTCAGGTGTGGGCTGGCGTTGATTTTACGGGCTCTTGTGGCGAGGAGGTTTAACTTTATAGCTCTTTCTGCTTGCAATGTGATAACTGATAACATTGATGTGGTTTACATTTTTGATGTTACTTTTAGCGCTTTTCTGCATAAGAAAAAGTAAACATAAGTTTCAGGTGCGATCATTGTATGAGAACCTAGAGGGTGCGATTATCGTATTTAGCATTTAACAAACTGACAGATCGAAGTGCCTTCCATAGCTCGCAATCATTTTACTTGTCAGACAATCTCACTTCAGGCACAGTATAATATATGAGTCTGACGTAACATATGACGTTAGCCAGAACGTCAGACTATTCAGGTCTTTCGCCAGCCATGTTTCGAAGGATTTTGTGCATGCCTTAAATAGGCATAATTAATTGTTAATAATAATGCATAAGCAAGCAATAACAATACAATTAATAATGCTTAAGCATGGAGGTACTTTTCTCCTAAACAATCAACTATCCTTGGGATACTACTATTGGGATACTACTACTGGGATACTACTACTGGGATATTTTTAGTAGGTGGTAGAGTTTTTTGCAAAGCCCTTTTGGAGGAGTGCCACCCTCTAGCTTATTTCTGCCGCCAAGCAGAAGTGTTTGCACTTCTGTGTTTCGGTCTGAAGGGCAAGGGGGAGCCAGTGAAACTACAGGCACAAGAGACATTCCACCTTAGGTCTCACGGTGTGCAACGCACTCTGCTATATCACTAGCTAGGATCTAGTGGGATGGCTATGGTGCTGCTTACCATCAGGTGGGCCATATGCTTAGTTGCCACAACATAAAGAAAAAAACTATTTCTAATAGTCATTTTAAATTCGAAGTAAGAACCTCAGTCGGTTAATACTCTAGGATTGAGTTGCAAACTTCCACTGGATAAACTTCGAAGACCAACAGAGTTTATTGAAACGGGATCACATTTATATGGACTTGAAGTTTCTCCGATGATTTTCTGAAGATTATAAAAGTTTGATAGGTGAGAATTGATAGGGTTCCAGTTATCCTACTTTCTTTTGATGTTGTAGATGAATAACAAGGTAAACACTTTTTTATTTAAATGAACCCTGGTGTTAAAGATTTTAAACTGCCTAATAGCACACCTAATAGGCTTTTGACATGGTTTAGGTGACGATCACTATCAAAGACAGCTACCGGGACCAACGACTTAACGTGCCCTCCGAAGCACAGAATCTTTTTTCTTCGTGATTCAGCCTGCAGTATCCCTTGGCAGTATCCCAACCAAACCAGGGAATGTGAGATTCAACAAAGTGAGAAATTAACAAATATCAATTTTCTGTCCCTCTGGTAATCGAACCCAGAACCTCTGGATCAGGAGCCCATGACCACGGAGACAGTTAATTGAACTGATAATTTTGTTCCAGGACTACAACGACGACATCAGGCAGGAGCAAATGCTGGAGATGCAGATCCTGTCATCACAGAACGACCAGCGCCGGCTGACTCCTCCTGACTCCAACAGTGGCAGTGAGGAGACGCTACCACTGAGGGACACGGCACACAAACATCGGGTAAGCATTGATGATTGACCCAGATGTCGAAAATAGGTCAAATTTACTCACTTGCACTGAAATCAGAAATGATACATTTTACGTAATACCTGCACGCGTACAATAAACCGAAATATGTCTCATTCAGAAGAATCCACCTGTGAATGATCTGTGGGATGAAGGTTATTGTGTTCCTGTGTAAAATCAGGAGAGCATTGTGTGATTTTACGGGAAAATTTATGGGAAATATCAGCGGAACGCCAAAAATATTGTGTGTGGTGGTGCAATAAGGTAAAAAGATGGCTATACTTTCAGTCTTTTTTCCTCCCAACCGATTTTCAGCGATGGCGGCCGAGCTTTGTTTTTCCATCATCACTACCTCGCTAGCTAAGGGATTCGAGGGTTTCAGTGTATTGTAATTTAGGCGATGGTCTGACAACCCGTGACTATAGCAATATACATATCTAATCATCTGTAATAACCCTCAAAAAATGTCAGACGTGGCGGAACGACCTTTGTTTAGGTCGTTTTTGCTCTGCCTACCCCATTAGGGATAAAAGCGTGATTTTATGTATGTATGTATGTTCTACCTCATGGAAACACCTGATGGATCTGACGATGCAGACAATGATGGACTTGTTTGCCTAGATAATGCATATTCACTCTTGCCTTGAAAAGGCTCAGATTATATCGTTCCGGAAACAGATCTGCTGGCAGGGAGTTCCACTACTTAGCCGTTCGCATTAAAAAAATATAGTTTTCTACGGCCCGTATTTATAATCAGCTCTTAAGAGTGACAGCGAGTTTGAGTTCATATCAGAAATGTCATTTCAGTACAAAACGACCTGTCAAATCCATACTTAATATTGCTCTCAAAGTTGAGATTGCTTTATAAATACCAGCCTACGTCTCATAGTCCAGCATGAAAGTAGCGCACACACAAAGCTCAGGTTTGTAGCTAAGCGAATTTATAAAATTTCTGCTAGCAGCGGCGCCCATAGTTATTTTAAAGATTTCCTCAAACACCTCCTAATAATAAATTACAGTGGATGTTGCAATAACCTCAAATGCTACTTCGTTCAAGTTCAGCAGCTTAGTCGCAGCAATTCAAGTAATAGCGACTATATCCAAGTAATAGACTGCGCTAGTGATGTGCCGGTGTATTTATACCGATATCGATTTTCGGTATAATCATTACCTGAATGTTAAATACTTATTGCACAAGAAGAAGTCAGTGTAATGTGAATGTGGTGTAATGATAGGCGGCCTTTTTGAAGGTACAAACATGTACCACAACAGTACCACACTTATGTGTTTGATAACGGTCGCACTTTCTATGTTTGTACTATAGGTAGTACCTAGTTTTCTAAGTTTTAGCAGCTTGGTGAGTTTTATCGTGAAAATACATTACTGCAATATTCGGTGAAAGAATTGTTAAAATCAGTCTAGGTATTGGACTTTTCTACTAAAAGAAATGCATGTGTCAGTGATAGCGATAAGTATCACAGTCAGTCAACGGGACCGACGGTTTAACGTACCCTCCGAAGCACAGAATCATTTTTCTTACACTCACACAGGCTGCATTGTTCTATTCTATCCAAATTGGAGAAAATCTCAAAAACTGGTAAATTGACCATTATCTACTTTAAACTCCGGTTTAAAAGCCCATGGCTCAGACCACTAGACCACGGAGGCAGTTATTTGTCGATATGGTAGTTAAGTCACAACACTATTCTAAGCTCACCACTTACCCTGCAAATTGTACACGACATGTTGTAAAGTGTAGTGAACATTATGTTGATAGAACTGCCGTCGGAAACAGAGCTAATATTATTAATACTTGGATTAGTGTTGTCTTCTTCTTGTATGGGTTTCGAATCGATCTTCTTCTTAGCGAGTGGATTTTCGAGTCGAACAACGATCCGATAAACCCTGGTGTCAGAGTTTTCAAACCGCCTAGTAGCACAGCTATAGGCCTCTGACATGGTTTCAGTAACGACCACTATCAAAGACAGCTACCGGGACCGACGGCTTAACGTGCCCTCCGAAGCACGGAATCCTTTTTCTTTTCGGACAGTCAGGTGATTCAGCCTGCAATGTCCTAACAATGGAAAAAACCTCACAAAGTGATAAATTGACAAATATCAACTTTGTATTCCCCCCCTGGGAATCGAACCCAGGACCTCCGGATCGTAAGCCCACGGCTTAGACCACTAGACCACAGAGGCAGTTAAACCGATGTCAAACCTGGTGTCAGTGTTTTTAAACAGCCTAATAGCGCAGCTAATAGACCTCTATACAACGTGTAACAGAAAGGGTATACGCATCGAGAAATGTGTGAATCTACCGATGAAACTGAACAACTTTCCCTAAGGAACATAGGTCGAAATACGAAAAAAAAAATTTGACTGCCCATACTAAATACGCTATCAGCTGATGCATTTTGTATGAAAGGTCACAATTTTTTTTTCGTTTTTCGACCTATGCTCCTTAGGGAAAGTTGTTCAGTTTCATGGGTAGATTCACACATTTCTCGATGCATATACCCTTTCTGTTACACGTTGTATAATATCTGTGTCCTGGATTAGTTACTCCAGATCCCGATACGATACGACACTGTTTCAGCAGCTAACGGGCGTGCAGCAGTCGCCCGCAGCAGCATCGCTCCCCGGAATGACTGTGAACCACACGCCGAATGCCCGGGACTTCTCACCACCAGCGCCCAACCCTGCGCCTGATCATTTGACTGCAGCTCATCATCAGGTAAGATCCCAGCCATGACTGTAAATCACAGGACGCCTGGAAGTTTCACCACCAGCATCGAACCCTGCGCCGGATCATTTGACTGCAGCTCATCATCAGGTAAGATCCCAGCCATGACTGTAAATCACAGGACGCCTGGAAGTTTCACCACCAGCATCGAACCCTGCGCCGGATCATTTGACTGCAGCTCATCATCAGGTAAGATCCCAGCCATGACTGTAAATCACAGGACGCCTGGAAGTTTCACCACCAGCATCGAACCCTGCGCCGGATCATTTGACTGCAGCTCATCATCAGGTAAGATCCCAGCCATGACTGTAAATCACAGGACGCCTGGAAGTTTCACCACCAGCATCGAACCCTGCGCCGGATCATTTGACTGCAGCTCATCATCAGGTAAGATCCCAGCCATGACTGTAAATCACAGGACGCCTGGAAGTTTCACCACCAGCATCGAACCCTGCGCCGGATCATTTGACTGCAGCTCATCATCAGGTAAGATCCCAGCCATGACTGTAAATCACAGGACGCCTGGAAGTTTCACCACCAGCATCGAACCCTGCGCCGGATCATTTGACTGCAGCTCATCATCAGGTAAGATCCCAAGCATGACTGTTAACATAATTTGAATAAATATATTTATTCCTATTTCTATTGCAATCTTGACGTATTCCTTAGGAATCCACGTTCAGCGTTTTACGTTCTAGCTTACTCAATGCACTCTGAAACGCAAAACATTCCAGTTAGCATTGCGTCGAGTTTAAAATACCGGGAAATGTGAGTTCTGGACGTTGGCAACGAACGAGGAACGTGGAATGCGAGCGTGTGATCGCTTCTTATGTCTGATAGGTACAGTGGGCAGCAGGTCGAGTTAACCATTTAACGGACCAATATATACTGGTTATATCTACCTGGTTATACTGAATAGCCAGTATAAATTGGTCCGTTAAAGTGGTAACTCGACCTGCTGTAATGTACATTCCTTCAGACCAGAGTGAATACCAGTGGTACCGGTAGCTACGTATGATGTGATGGCATAGCTGATAGCATAGCTTTGACGGCGCCGCTCTGAACGTGTTAAACTTAATTGCTTTGTTGATGGTTTCAGCTGGCAGCAGGACACACTGGAGTGTTGGTGGGTGGTGGCGTGATACAGCAGCCTCAACATCACATTCTCACACAAAATTCATTGCTAGGTGAGATACGTATTTGACTTCTTGATAATGTTATCTTCATATACCATATCTTCATATACATAATGATGTATGGGAAAGCAAAGAAATTATCTCAATTTTAGTGGCTACTAACCAAACCTTAAGAAACGCTGACGCTTGATTCTGAACCGAAACAGCTGGAAGACCCTAGTTCTAAGCAGCCCTGAACTAGAAGCGCTGGGGGTCAAGTTTACAATAACTAATCCATTACTAATGAAACCCCTCCTTAACCCAGGTGGTGGTAAGATCTATCTAAGCAGCCGGGTGCTAGGGGGGGTCCTGCATGCCCACCCGGCGTTGAGGGGGGTCAAGCTTATTTCAATCCGTTACTAACCAAATCCCCTCCCTTAACCCAGGTGGCGGTGAGATCCTGGGTCTAAGCAGCCCGGTGCTAGGGGGGGTCCTGCATGCCCACCCGGCATTGAGGGGGGTCAAGCCTGCCGCGGTACACGCGCTGGCCACCCAAGGTCGGTACGTCTCATTTATAAAGCCATTGCATTCTTCTTTAACTATTAGATCATTTATAAAGAATGTCATACTTAGCTTTCATATTCATATATCATTGAGTTTGTTACATTCTTCTGAACATTATTATCTCATTTAGTTAGAAAGCATGCTCTTGCATTTTTCACTGTCCTTAATATGAAGCCCATGGAAAATCTGACACGCGTATGAACGTGTATGGGGCATGGCAAATAGGAAGCGGTGCGGCGCGGGCGAGGCGGAGGCGCGTCAATTTTGTATGTAATTTACGTCTGCGCAGCGCAGCTTGATTTGAAGTTTCTATACAAGAACGACGCATTGGCGATGCACCGGCACCGTACCGCTTCCTAAATGCCATGCCCCTATGAAAATTGGTTTTCGTTGTTAGGGAAAACAGTGGCTGCATAAGCGCAAACGAATATGCATCGGCTAACAAATCAAATTACCCATTTAACTTACATAAAAACAAACCTCAAATAACGTCCTTTATACTACTAGAATTTAAAAAAGCATATCCACCCTGAGAAGGGACGGCAAAATATTTTTTCTAGTTGAGATTTTGTGATTTTATTTTGTATAATATTTTACCCGCACAAGCTTTGAGTACAAAGTTTGTCACAGAATATAAAGCTTTTTCTCGATAAATTCTGCTACACCACAGATAGAATACACAATGTTAAGAAACGTGCAGAAAAGAATTTTCAATAAAGATTGTGCCGTATCTAAAGTGGGTGCGCGCTAGTAAAGCTATCTTTTTCAATTTGGCGAGGCCGATCCGTCCAGGGGAATGGGAGATCTGAAGGCTCTAGGATAATCTACACCAGCGGACAAGAATCTAAGAATGTTTATCTAGTGCATTTGAGGTATTATGCCCATATAGGTAGAGAACATTCTTTCGTAATAGAAATGCCTGGCGAGTTTTCATCATCGGCTGCAATATAACACTCCTTTAAAAAAATAGATAAAGGGATTTATCTACTATCATAGAGTAATGTTCGAATTATAAACGTCAAAACGAATTTGTATTGACGTACTTTACAAACAGTATGCTGAAAAAATTAAAAAGTTTACTTTTCGTTGCACCTTCTCCATACAAATTCTAACAAAGATGCAACGAAAAGTAAAATGTTCATAGTTATGGAAGTAAGGGAAGGAACAAATGCGCAATCGATATCAACTTAATGCGCAATCGATACCAAAAACCATGTATCCAGTTATAAATTAAAACTAAACAGCCCACGTAAGCCCCACAGCGCATGCGCGACACATGTCAAAGAGGCCAATGGCGCCACTTGATTATTGTGTGTATGAATAGAAATAATTAATTTCGTGGGAAATTATTTTAAATTATTTATTTTGTGCCTAAAAATATGTGATAGTACCAAAAGAAGATATTTAATACTTATATAAACGAGTGTGTGTGTGTGTGTGTGACGGAAATGTATTGCACATTTAATCATATACCAACAAAGTTTAGGAAAACATTGGGATAGTTCGCTTTCGGAAAACCTGTAAGTAAATTCATTTTCAATGTATTCAAGTAGATAAAATAGTGTATGAAGCTGCACATAATTAGGTATTACAATGCTCGTTACTATTTTGAAATTCGCTGCGCTCATTTCAAAAAACACACTCGCATTGTAAAACCCTTCGTTATGTAGGAGCTTCATAAACTACTATTTCCGTTTAAAATTACAACAGTCACTTTACCTTTAAGATAGGATATAATCATGTAAATGAAACAACAGAATAATTTGTTATCAAGTGGTTCTAATCGATATTTGGAAAATTAGTTTTGTCCTCAAATGTACAACCAAATTGATGCGTCCTCCTCCGCAATGACAGTATCGAGTGATATCGGGGACGTACTGTATCCGACTTGATCTGGCGCTTGGTATTCAATATTCGGACGTTTCGTGATCTTAAATCTAATCAGAGGATAGTTAGAAGTTTGCAGCTGTGACGCTTAGTTATTATGAAGATTAACACTCGTATGTAGTATGTCATTATTGAACTCAATTTGAAGTCTAGGAAAAATCTCAAATTATCAAAAATTGTTTTCTTTTAATGATCAATAAGGAGTAGCAGCCCATCGATTTTTAGAGCATATTTTTTTCCTATCTTTCTATGTAATAATACTCATCATCATCATTTCATCACATCAATATCGTATCAATAGACGGCCACTTTTTAGGATTTTATGCGCATACGAGTTTTTATTCTAAGTGCATAGCACAGAAACTGAAGAAGCAATAGGCGGGAGTAAGCCAAGTAAGCTACTTATAGCTTCATATTACAAAACAAACTGTTCTCATTCAGGCTCTCACCATAAAGCCCGCCTTAACTCTTCAGTCTTTGCGCCTTAGCTTTGCGTCATACACCTTAGTCTTCACCTCAGTGGTACATACAACAACAACCGCATTTAGACGTGATCTGTGGCAGGTGTGGCTGGGCCGGCGGCTGCGAGCACGGCGCGCAAGCGGCCTCTGTTGGGCGGCACCAGAGTCGCCATGTCGCCGACTAAACGTGCCGTGATGACGCTGCTGGCGAGGGCCCGCGCAGCCACACACAAGCACGCGCCGGCCTGGCCCGCACCACACGAGTAAGTAAGATGGCTTGTATCTTTTCATCTGACAGAGTCACATTTTCCTGAAATACAATCGGGTCCGTAGAGAGGCCGAATGGCAAACTTTTGTTTCACTCAATACCCTACGCACAATACCTGGAGATTCAGAGTAGAAGACTTCTTTCCGTATTCAAAACCTCAAGTGGGTATGGCAGGCAACCAGGCTTCTTATCGCTGAGGTGGCATCATGTAATCCTTCACATGTCTCATTGATGTCGCTGTTTTGTTGTTCCTTATACGAGAAATTGTATGGCTGCCATTGGCACGTGCTAGCAAGAAAAAGAAAGAGAGTTAAGAATTGTGCGAAAAATATCATGCGCAGTTAGCGCATATATGTCGGCATTTTTAATGATTAACATATATAATATATCATATCACCTATATAAATATGTAAACTCAATTACTAATTAATATAAATCTTTTATAATCTAGTACAAAACTAATCATTTTTTTTCTTGTTTTCAGACATCCAGCGTTACTTCCTCTTATAAGAGATGACTTCGTGACCGGAGTTGGAGTTAATATCAATTTAGCATAATTATGTACAAAGAAGGACTCAGAAATGCATTATACAAAAATAATACTAGTCTTTCTTGATAAATGTAACGCGAATTTTTAACCAAGATACAAATTTATGACCAACACAACAATCTACTCTCTAACATGATTGTTGCTAAAAAAACAGTTTTCTAAATTAAATTAAAACCTGTGACAGGGTTCATGCGAAACCCACACGACAAGAAAAATAAGTTAAATTACAAACAAGTAAAAGGTACATTACTTTAAAAGTCATTAAAATAATTATAATATATTTTATCGTGAAGGACTGTATGTATTCTAGCAAAATTTTTACAGAGTTGTATTTATGAGGGGGGCAGACCCTATATACATTATATTATTATTATTATATAAAATAATATTTCTAGTCGTACAATATTAAAGTATAATTTAAAAGTTTTGTAAATCTGAAATCCTATTTATATTATGTTTAAATTATTTATATCTGGTAAGTGTAATTTTAAATAAGGTTATGGTTTATAAATTTAGCTTTTACATTGCAGTCAACAGCACAACAGAGTGACTATATTTTATTTTATCACTACACGATAAACAAGTGTTATTCACAATGAAAACTGAACGGCTTACTTCGAATGGCACACTTGACGGGCGGTGTAGTGTGATTTTCTTCTCTCCTGATGAAGATCCTCGTATATTGTCGAAACATTGAGGGCTAACCCTCTTTAAAATAAAATTGTCCAAGAGCGTGTCGGACACGCCCATATGTAGGGTCCCGTAGCCTTAGCATGTTTACTTATAAAAACATAATTATCAGGTTAGGACACGTATCCGACTGTCGGTTACGTCACGCTACGCCGCAGCGAATGTCTATCTTTTTGCATAGTATATAAACTCAATATTGTATCAAGCTTTTCGTTGCGTCGCGTCGCCTACCGTCTCGGTGTGAACTGACCCTTATCAATCACACTAAACAGTCGCTCTGTACAGATAATAAGTCAAATATATGTTGTAATTCTGCTTTTTTTAGATATAATTATGGACCATTGAGTATTAAAAATAATATCCTACGCCTTTTAGGGAAGTATTAATTATATTATATTATATTAGGAATTATAAAAATATATCATAAACTAGAATAAAATAGAATATTTAGCCAAATATGTGAAGACAATTATGATAAAATATAATATGTTTACATTTTAGCAACGAGTCATATATTAGTAAATAATAAATCACACTTTAAAGCACTAAATAAAATAAATATTTTACTAACAACAGGCACAAACATATCTTTTACTATTATTTTTACATATACATATTTTGAATGCAAACAGTTTATTTTCCAGTGCTATAATTTTCTAAATGAACTATTTTATTATGCTTTTTAAAACTATTTACTAAAACACACAACACACGATTTAATAACTTTAAAAATATTACGACTACACTGAATTTGATAATATTTACGCACTTTTTATGCGCATTCTTCATTCATTTTTTATGCGCATTTAACAAGAAGGATTTTATTAGTGGCTCCAAAATAAAATATAATTATAGTTAGCACATTCATTAATTATTTAAGTAGAATAACAACAATTTAAAACATAAGGTAAATAAATTGTATGCTAATAAATTATAAAATTGCATTAATTCTGGGCATTACCTCCAATTACTTTAATTAATTTAATTTATTTTCTAATAATTTATCTTCATTTTTATTATTAAAATATATTATAAAATAGCTCTAAGGGATTTAATTAAAATGAGTATTAAAAAATAAATTTAAAACTATTAAAAAGGCTTCGTCCAAATTGTAATTTAATTAAACGAATAACAATAAACATTTGAAAAAAAAACAAATATACAACGAAACATTTTGTTATTTTTGGCCTAAATTTTGCCTAACAATAAGAAAACTAAAATGTCATTTTCAAATGTTTTCAGAAACTAGAAATTAACAAAAATAATTTAATTAAAATAAAATATGCGTGTCAAATGTAGCTAGTTAAATTACATTTAAGTTTAATAATAAAATGTAATTATTAATAATTATTTAATGAAATAAAAATAATAAATATTACTAGTAATCATAAATAAATAATTGCTTGAAACCTCGTCTGTGTTATGTGATATGTAGGTAGTACAATTTTCGCGATATCCCTAAACTAAGAGTTTTATATTTCAATTATGTTTTTCAAACCTTTTCTGCATACTTTTAGAAAATTCAATTTAATTTAGCTATACAACGTGTAATAGAAAGGGTATATGCATCAAGAAAGGTGTGAATCTACCCATGAAACTGAACAACTTTCCCAAAGGAACATAGTGGAAAAATGAAACAAAAAATTGACCTTCCATGCAAAATGCATCAGCTGATAGCGCATTTTAGTATGGGAAGTCAAATTTTCTTTTTTCGTATTCCTTGGTTAGGGAAAGTTGTTCAGTTTCATGGGTAGATTCACACCTTTCTCGATGCATATACCCTTTCTGTTACACGTTGTAAAAAACCTAGTTTTAATTTGCTATCTAGTCATTAATTTGTTAGAAAACGTGCTCGGATAAGGAAGTGTAGAAATATTAATAAATTTTACCTAAATAGAATGTTTGTTTCAATTTCCCTCACATTCCTAATTCACAAATCCTACCTTGACAGTATTTATATTTATAAGGCCATTGAAACCCTGCATACCCCGTAAGGGTAGGGTCATCATTGTTATTTCTCGATTATTTCATTATTTCCTCATGTTCGTAGCAAAGTGCTACATACATACATACAACATACGCGCTAAAAACATAATCCTTCCTTGACAGTCGGGTAAAAATGAACACGTTTATTTTCCCCAGTGTAATATCCTAAATTTCTGTAGCACTATTAACACACTAATACGGAGACAGCACTCGGGTAATAGGTATTGCGATAACAGCTCAGTTCCGTCGGGTAACAGCTCCGATACCTGTTCCGGAAGTCGCGCCGCCGGAAGTTGCCGAGAGCCTTATCGGGTAAAGCCACACCTCTAGCTTCTGGTTGAGTGTGCGGATGTTCGAAATATAAATGCAGATATGGTTGGAAAATGTGGGTTGGATGGTTAGATTGGAGGCTGCGTTAACATTTGTAATAAAAATATTTTTCTTTAGTCTTTCCAAATAGTTATTCAAAGGTAAACGACCTTGATAGTGGTTATATTCAATGAGGAGGAAAACTGCCTTTTTCTCCCGCTAGGTGTCGCATGGGCGACTGTACCTTGAGAACTGTCAAATTGTACCAACTTTTGTAAACAAATTGAATATTTTAGAATATTATCGGTAAATGCCACAATGCAGTGCATTTAATTGCAAAAATAGGGGAATTCATTTGTTTTCCAAAGATTACAAATAAAGAAAACAGTGAGAGACAGTGGGAAAAAAAAATTACGTATTAAAAACTTCAATGCAAGTGATGCAAGTTGAATGTGTTTAGCGCATTACAAAGAAAGTGATTATATTGAAAAAAATATCGTTTATGTTAAAAAAACTGATAAAATCGCAATACACATGTGACATTGACACGAAATAAGGTACAGTCGCCCAGAGCGCCATCTGTATTTAGCTTTTAGTTTGGCTCCTCATTCAATTCAAAATAGAAAACAGAGTTCCATATTATGTTAGTATAGTAGTTTGTCTTATTATTCTATGTTATGTTAATTAGATACAAATTTTACTTCCACTTTATTATAATACCTATAAGACTTCAATTTCATTACAATGTCAAATAATTCATTCGTCCAGTGTAATATAAGATCAATATCATAGTTTCAAATTAGCTAAATAAAAATGTCAAGCGGAACAATATAAAATACATTTATATTTAAAAACACATTTCTAAATAAAATAAATTATAAATGTTGGTAAAGAAGATAAATTGCCAAAACTATTATTTAATTGCATTTTCATATCTAACAGCTAAATTTTTACAAACAATATGTTCTGCGATAAAAAGTCGTGAAAAATTCATTATCTACCTTATTTAATTAAATTTTACCTAGAAACTTTTAGAATATCAATATTCAGTGAAAATATTTAAAATCCTATGCAAGAAAAAGAAGCCACCCTCCGCGGCACTCGGTTTTTCCATCAATTTTTTCTTTATGCTACAAGTTTTTTTTTTTTAATTTTCCTAGTGTAACACATCAATCAATATTATGAGTTAAGTTCCGCTACTCGACAACAGATGTCGCTGTACCGTTTCTAAAACACGGTGGTGAGATTTTTTCTGAAATAATGACCTCCAAGGACCGATCGTGTTTTGTGATTACGATTCCTCATCGACTGCCTTATGCGCATCCATTATCGCGTCCTTCTTGGAACGGTGATTGGTCCACATAAAGCAAGCGTTCCCGACTCGTCCGCCTTTGCGCCCTACTTGGGACAGAGTGTGGAAGGCCGGCCCACCGACTACGTTGTACCTGTACTATTATTAAGTTTATACGTTACGTTCAATAAAGTACTGTTTTCTGGACTGGACTCCTGCGTTTGGATTTACTACAGTGGCGACCAACAGTGGGCCCGAACTCAGGATCCCGAGCACTACGCGGTCTGGAAAAGTTTATAGCCCGATCCCGGAAATGACGACGGTGAACCTTACGGAAGATCAGTTCAAGCAACTTCTGTCCTCGATTTCATCACCACCAAGGCAAACGCAGACTCTCGCATCATGTTCCGCTCGCTACGACGGCACAAAAGACTCCGAGGTTGTGGAAGCTTTTCTTTCTGCAGTAAATGTTTTTAAGAAGATAGAAAAGATTCAAGATGTAGATGCGATTGCCGGATTACCCCTACTACTGGAAAAAGAAGCTGCAGTGTGGTGGCAGGGTATCAAGGGACACGTGAATTCCTGGACCGGATTTGAAGACAAGCTCCGTCATGCCTTTGCTCCTAAGAAACCTGGATTCATATTGTTTCAGAACATTGTCAAAGTGGACCAAAGAGAGGAAGAGGCTACCGAAACTCAACAGCAAGAACTTAAGGCTCTGTTGGAAGAGTTTGAAGATATCTTCATTAGCAAACGTGAACCTTGCACTTTAAGTGAACATCGTATAACTACTGCACCTGTTCTCCGGCAAACCGATGAGAAGCTACCTTATGTAGTAAAAACGGATGCAAGTAATTATGGTCTTGGAGCAGCCCTTGTCCAGGGGGAGGGGAAGGACGTGGGCGACCGAGAAAACAATAGTCCAGTCTTTCTCGTCGGGACGACTTTAAAGCCTGAGGGGGAGACTGTAACACATCAATCAATATTATGAGTTAAGTTCCGCTACTCGACAACAGATGTCGCTGTACCGTTTCTAAAACACGGTGGTGAGATTTTTTCTGAAATAATGACCTCCAAGGACCGATCGTGTTTTGTGATTACGATTCCTCATCGACTGCCTTATGCGCATCCAATATCGCGTCCTTCTTGGAACGGTGATTGGTCCACATAAAGCAAGCGTTCCCGACTCGTCCGCCTTTGCGCCCTACTTGGGACAGAGTGTGGAAGGCCGGCCCACCGACTACGTTGTACCTGTACTATTATTAAGTTTATACGTTACGTTCAATAAAGTACTGTTTTCTGGACTGGACTCCTGCGTTTGGATTTACTACACTAGTTTTTTTTTAAGTACAGTCGTACAAGGATCTTTTGACGCGTGGGTGACATTGACAGCACAGATTACCTAGTATACATGTCCGTTAGGTTAAGATCCTTGTACGACTTGTAGGTCGCAGTTGCCATGTAGGTTGTAGGTTTACGATGAAAGTCAACGAATGCTACAGTATTTACCGAGTGCCTATACGTAGGTTTCCTGATGAACATTTAAAAAGCTGGCTATAAATAAGTACCTTCGGTGGCAGGAGGCTGGAGGCAAGCGGAGGCATGATGTCCTGAATGTTTGATTCCTGTGACGTAGTGCCGGCCCCGATAAACATTTCACGAATTGCAACCTGGTACAGTCGGGTATACAAGTTTTGGGGGACGAAAAAAACTTTACAAAATCTAAGGCTCGTATTTATAAAGCGATCTCAAGATTAAGAGCAATATTGAGTGCGGATTTGACAGGTAATTTTGTACTGGAATGACATTTCGGATACGAACTCAAACTCGCTGTCACTCTTGAGAGCTGATTATAAATACGGGCCTAAGTAACCACACTTTCTACATGTAAAAGAAACCATAGTGGGCTTTATACCTAAGATTACCATGAATATAATACATTCATACATAAAATCACGCCTTAATCCCTAAAGGGATAGGCACAGAAAAAACAACCTAAACACAGACTGGCCTGGAGACACCCTCATCTCTAGAGCGACCAGATCACGACCTTCAGCCTTGAGGACACGACTAAGAAGAACAGATGAGTATATTGCTATAGTGACGGATTGTCATCCCATCGCCTAAATTGCAATACACTGAAACCCTCGAATCCCTTATCTAGAACATGCCCAGCTCCTGCAGATGCAGCTGGAACATTCTAAGTTTTTCTATCACTCGCAGTCCAGCATGGAAGATACAAAAAACATTAAGATACAACAATTCAATTTAAACTATTATGTGCGAAAAGGCGGTCGATCAATCATCTTTAAAGCAAGCGAATGATAATTCAAACTGTAATAAGCAACCTCAATAATACTGCAGTACAACTGTTAACAGGCAAATACAATAAGAGTTAGTGACAAGTTAGATTACACCAGTTTGCCCTACGCGGTTCAACTTTAAACCCCTATCTGACTCGCCGCTACTAACTGAACTCGAAGCTGAAGACTATGATCTGAAATCTGAAATCTAAATATGAAAGAAAGAAATTAATAAATTCGACTCGGGCCACGTAGTAATACTATTGTTGAAAACTTGTCATGCAGTTTGATCATGTTTAACTTTGTACAGAAAATAGGTGCCATTATGAATCCTGGGAGTGCTGTGGTGGGAAACATAATAAGGCTCGTATTTATAAAGCGATCTCAAGATCGAGAGCAATATTAAGTATGGATTTGACAGGTCGTTTTGTACTTATATGACATTTCTGATACGAACTTAAACTCGCTATCACTCTTGGTCTGATAATAAATACGGGCCTAAGAAATGTCTAGATTATCATCAGCTCATATACGTCCCCACCAAGGGGCATGAGCCTACCCTGCATTTAGGGCGATCGGGCCTTAGTAGACCACGTGGGCCCAGTACGGATTGGTCGACTTCACACACAACCTTTGAATTCCTTCGTAGTGCAGGTTTCCTCACAATGTTTTCCTTCACCGTAAAAGCACAGAATAAACGTACATATGAGATTCGGAAACCGAAAAATACGTTGGTACATGGTGGGATTCGAACCACGACCACAGCACAGGAGTCAGTGGCCCTATCCACTACACCATCGGGCTTTCTAGCGAGAACAATTAGTAGAAGACTTTTAACTATGCTTGAAGAAGTTCAATGCCAAAGCTCGGTGTTTGTCTTTTGAGCAAAGACTAGCCGCGGCCGACTGTAAGGGCTTCAGGCAAACATTATAGTGCTGGCTGCCCGTACAAACACACACACCATAAAGGGGATGTAACATTTTTGGCATAGTGTGAATGGCGACCCTTTTATTTTACAAAAATATTTCGGCAAACAATTTACCATTCGATTCTAGACGTAAATACAAACCTAAAATTAACTTGGTGATTTTTGTCTAAAAATTCACATTCAAACAATTTACCATTCGATTCTAGACGTAAATAGAAACCTTAAATTTACTTGGTGATTTTTGTCTAAAAATTCACATTACTGAGATATTTTCATTTTAATATAAATTTTTCTTATAGCACAGCTAATAGGCCTCTTATATGGTTTGTATAACTACTTGTTCATACCCCTGGTCAATCTTAGTATCTATTAGTTCACTCGCCATCCGAGAGATATCGCTGTACAAGTGGGCGTTTTTCGCTACATCGCGGTGGTGAGATGCTCACCTCAAAACATATGTAGTTCGGATTTACATTGTTTGAATAGAGTGACATACCACATATCCCCTTACGGTATTTGGTTGCTTTATTTTACTACAATCACCTTGCGGGATTTTTGGGACTGATCAAAGACAGCGGCCTGGATCGACAGTTTCGCATGCGCTCTGAAGTACGGTTTTTTTTCCAGTCAATCAGGTGAATCGATAAATTGACAAATATTATCTTTGTGTTCCCTGGGCATCGAATCCGGATTATCGGATCGGGATTATTCATGGCTCTGACCACTAGACCACGGAGGCAGTTCACTAAATAACTAATTTCACTTATTATTCCACTAAAAAAACATACATTTTGAGGGCACGAATTAATTTTTTTTTTTGTACAGCCTTGTAACAACCAGCTATCACGTTAGGAAGCTAAAAGCTGAAAAAATTGGCTCTATTAATTTTTCCACTAGACTGTACAATGTCTCGAGCGGAATCCACAAGTACAGTTGGACTCGCGAGGAACGTAAATCACGGTGTTACGACCTGATGCACTCGACGTTACGTCCAACAAGAATTTAGTTACGTTTTACAACAACGGCATCTGTGATTTGACAATGTTTGAAAAGAAACATACAAGCCTAATTTCAAAAATTCACCAGAATGCATAAATTTCCAGCACTTTATTGGTAGAGTTAGGTATATTATATTAGTTAGTTTGTTATTAAACTCGAATAAATAGCTAATTTTCTTCGGAGAACTCTTTATGAAAGTAAAATCCGCGTGACAGAAAACTAAAAATAGAACTACTATCCGTAACAGGTGGTTCAATGAGCTCCCCAGCGCCCTCCCAAGAAATAAATTTATTGTGTCTAAAATATAAACATATTAGTGAATATTTTCCGTTTTGCGAAAATCGGAAGTAATTCTTCTAACTGCTATGTACTTTCCTATCACCTAAAGGTTGCCTGACAGAAATTGCTACCTTAGCAATAAGGCCGCCTATGTTGTACTTTTGTTATGTTGTTTGTGTATTACTGTGTATTTGTCTCCTTAAGTGCAATAAAGTATTTTGTATTGTATAGTGAGATATTTTCCAAGGATTTTTTCGATGTTTTTTATTATTGCGCACTCTCAGATGAAAACTACTTAGATATTCTTTGCTTGATCTTGATAAATACTACGTACTCAAGGACTTGTTTCCACGCCAAGATTCTATAAAAAAATATATATAGACTATGACAAGGACGAGGACGAGTAGGTATCTTCGCCTTCCCAAATGGGAAAATTGTAAGAAAGAAAAAAAAAAGTAGGTATGATTTGTTTTGCTTTGCCATGGTTTTGACGTAAACTAAAAAGTAAACAACCTTCTAAAAGATTGATTCTAAAAACGATGAAAGCCAATATTTAAAAAAAATAAAGATTATATTCCCATCATCCAGTTTCACTATAAACTTGTTAAAATCGAATTGCAAACCCAAGTAAACTATGGAAGACTTGGATAAGCTGATGAAACCGTCGAGGCACCACGGAATAAGCCTGGAAGACGGCACCAACTCACGCTGCTTCGAGCCTGAGTCCTGGATCTATGTCCAGCCTGAGGAATTCCAGGTCCATGTCATGCAGAAGGTAAGTTAAGACCCAGGTGATTATGTATATTGAAATAGTGACAGGTTGTCAGCCCATCGCCTAAATTGCAATACACTGAAACCCTCGATTCCCTTAGCTGATTTTTACAGCATGCCCGGGAGGAGATGCAGCTGGCACATTCTTTGTTTTTCTATCACTCCCAGTCCAGCATGGAAGTTACTATATATCCCCAAATATACGAGCCGACTGTACATACACAGAATTTATTTTATATGTCGCAGCAGGTATATTGTGGTATCATGTTATAATGTCACGACTATCACAATGCTATTGAAATTATAATTGCACGGGAAATTGTCAATCGGCTCCATATTTTACAATTTAACGGCCTATTCTTAGTGAACATTATAATTGCGCGCTATACGGGGTGTAAGGGACAGAGCGTACTGAATACTAATAGGGTTTCACCAGGAAATTCTTTCAGAAAATCGAAAGAAAAAATCTTTCCCATACTAAACGACAACCTCGATCTGACGTATGGAAAAGCCAATATTCTTATTCATTTCCTGGTGAAAGTTGTTCAGTTTCGTTGATTGAGCAACCCCTTTCAGTTTCTAGTACGCTGTCCCTTACATCCGGTATATCTCTTTTTCAATAATTATCACCAGATGAAGGAACCAAGGGAAGGCCGTCCTGTTATTCCTACGACCAACGCTGAGAGGCTAGCTTTCCTACGAGGGTACGCCACGCCGCCTTTTAAGATACAAATCATGTATCTACAGCAAATAAGTTATTCCGCGTAAGTTTTTTTTTAAAGTGAAAACTTCTGTGTGGTGATATGATGACGGAGTCCTTTCTTACGAACATCATCGCCCAATCTAGTTTCTTATGTATGTATATGTTACTGTAAAAGCCCTAAGTGCGGTAAATTCTAGGATTTAGCTGTTAAACCTAAGATTTACCAACCTCTGTTGGCAAAACCGGACAATTCGGACTTTCACCACTATTCACTTGGTAAATCCTACAACACGGCTTGCCAAACAGGTTGTGAAATGTTTCTATCAAGTTTAACCGTCTTCTGAGTTAAATCCTAGGATTTCCGCACTTCGAGCTTTTACAGTAACATAATATATTTTTATTATTCCCATTTGCAGCTTTTATTGGCTTTACGTATGGAACTTGGTCTTTAGGAGTATTCCTACAAACTACATCCATGTATTTCTCTCGACATATAGTCCCAAACATCTCCTTTATGAAGAAAAGATGACGCCTCTATGCGTAGGTAATTATAAAGTACTATATTATAGGGTGAAAATCATAAAAAGTTCCCAATTCGACATAAAGGATAATGTTACAAAAAAGAAAAGCGTTTAAAAAAGGAAACAAAAAGGAAGTATGCGGGCTTTATCACAATGTACACAAATTATCTGTTTAATTTTTTCACGGATATGATATGACAACATAATGAAATAGTAGTTTTAGTAATTTAACTAAGTTGCCAACACGTATCATTTATTTTTAAAATGTGTATTTGAATAACACATAGTTACAAAGATTTTTTTCCAGACGGTTAATCAGCTTTGATGTAGACATATGGCATCCTGACTCTGAAAATAAAAATCGTTTTCATCTATCAGCTTTAGTTTTGGAGATATGGCATATGTGTAATTTTGAAGAAAAGTACAAAAAATTAATACCATAAAAAATATTTAATTTTCGAAAGCAGCCAAAAATGATCTTTTCAATGATTTTCTTGCAAAACTGTGTTATATTCGTAAATATGCGCCTACCCTCACATAAAATACCGAAAAGCTGTGAACGGGAAACAAAAGCTGATAGATAGAAACGGCTAATAGATTTAAATTCACTATATCAAATACTGAAGGAAAAGTGAAAAAAACTTACGGAAAATTTTAAAAAGGAAAATTTTGTAACTATGTGTAATAAAATAAGACATGAAACTTTGTCTAAAGGTAAGTTGGAAATACTATATGTCTATGTTTATTTTGTCAGGTGCCAGTTGGCAGGTGGTGTTATGTGGTCTGCTTCAACTGGTGTCCAGCGCCGATAGTCTGTCCATGTTTATGATTTACGGCTTCGGATGGTTAGTAGGAAGCGATACTTGGTGGAGGTGAGTGTATTTTTAATGAAAGAGACATTTATTATTTTTTATTTCTGACATCGCAGCTAAGATAAGCTACATCGACCAAATAAATACTAAAATAATAATAAGAATAGTCCTCCCACCGATTTTTGGTGATGGCGGCCAATCTCCCACAAATAGGCCAACTGCGCAGGACTAGATTTTTGTGCCCTGGTGTTTGCGCAATACGCAAGTGCATTCCTTCAATCTCTTATTCTGATGTGACAGGTTGACTGACACGACTAGAGAACAATCAGGCGCAGGATCGACTATTTACATGGCCATCCGAAAGCATGGATTATCTTACTTTTCGGACAATCAGGTGATCAGCCTGCAATGTCCTAACCAAACTAGAAATAACAACGCAATGTCATTGTCCCCCCCGGTAATCGAAAACGGGTCCTGAGCCCATGACCACGGAGGCAGTTAAATTCAAAATAAATGTCTTATCACTAAAAGACGAACAAGTGTGATGCATATTGATAAACACACGGCTACTTACTTGTATGTTTGTTTACGAGGGCCTTCTTCATGGAGTGCCAAAATTACACAACACTTTCTAAAAGTGTTCTTATGAATATATACGGAAATAATTGATTTGACTTTGATTTTGACTTGGGGGTTGTATGCATTCGGAAACACAGACGTAACTTGTGAGTTCCACTCTTTTGCCGTGTGCATTATGAAAGATTTTTGAATGCGCTTAGTCCATCAGAATAGGTGGAATATCAATCAGAATAAATAATAAAAATAGCAAAGAAACAATTAAAAAAAAATCTATTTTAATTCTAATTTTGTTCCTTTTGCAGTTGTCCGAAAAAGTATTACACATTGGGACCCCAAATAAAACCCTACCGTTGTTACACACTGAACAACTTTCGGAACATTACACATACTTATATAAAGGGTACAAATAGAAGCAATATTGTATTTAAAAATAACTATTATAGTTGGGTATCGTCTATAGAAGTCGACAAAAATGCAAGAATATTTACAGCGGCCCCTTTACATCATTTTATGTAAGCTTCATTTCATTCCGGGTGTAAAGAAAAGCGTACCGAAAACTAATATTGAAGTTGCTCAGTCAATAAAATTGAACAAATTAGGAAATACTTTCAAGAAAAATAGTTACATTCATAAATTCCTATACAAAATTACCATCTCGATCAGACAATTTTTACGGGAAAGCTAAAAAAGTTTTTCATTTTTTGAAAAATAAAACCGGGATAAGTTGTTCAGTTTCGTTAGCCGAGCAACCCTTTCCGGTTTGCGGTTCGTTGTCCCTTATACCAATTTTCAGGCAAACGTGGACAAAAACTAGTATATTCGAATACAAGTCATATTCCTGGATCTGGTTATTCGCTTTCATCTGGTTGGCAGCTGGATCATTCTATAAACAGATTTTTAGAAGATACCTTTGGAGAGTAAGCATAGTCTAATAATGTTACTGAGAAAATAAAATGCTATCGATTCATGAAGAGCATGACTTAACAAAATCTTAACCAAAATTGTTGCCGAACAGAATTCTCTCAAGATAAACAATAGCAGGTGACTATTTTGGTCAATATTTTGTGATTTTGTGCGCATACGAATCGATACCCCTCGACTCACTTCCCTCTACAGGTTTCTAAACCCGGGAGGAGACTGGTTGCTTCTTAAAGCGTCTAAAAAAAAATTTGGTTGTCTGTTAAGTTGGTTTACAACATAAAATGTCATAACAAGACATTCGGCGCAAGCCGAAAGCTCAAGTACCTACTATATATGCTCAAGCCGATCGAGCCAATGCGAGAGCACGCGGTTGCTTCGCCGCGCATTCGCATCGGCTGGATCAAGGGTTACGGGACATTGCGTCATCCTTTTTCGTGCGTGCTATTGGCGATCATCGATTTATTAGACGTTGTCACGTCAATAAAATAGCACTGTAAGTTCAAAAACACAATAAAAAAGTGTTATCATTCCAGTTATGTCACTACTCGCAGTCTTTGTTCAACTTGATCAGCCTGGCGTCTTTGATGTACATGATGTGTGTTTACCTCGAAGTTGACATGATGTACATCAAGAGAACTCTGTTATCAACGATATCGATACAAGAAACTATTATTAACAGGGCGTTGGTACGTAATACGCTATTTGACTACTAGTCAAATCAGCAACTTTTTATGTAAAACGATTTTTTGTATTAAAATACAGGCTTATGACGTCACTTGCTTGTAAATATTGACTACTCAAATCAATAACTTCTATATTTTTAACTTGATTATAAGATCGAAATATGCAAGTCGCAAGCCAGGCGGCCCCTTGCGGAGCCTACCACCGCTTTGTTGGGATCATTCAGCCGGACTTATTCACAGGCAAGCCTGTGTTGCTGTTGCTATGACGTATGTATTTTTTAAAGCACGCGATCAAATTCTTTTGTAATTCAGTTTTGTAACGTATTTTTCCAGGGTTTTGACTTCGACTTTGTTGCGGAGGCCATGGTGGGTCCCCCAGTGATACATTTGCTATATTCCCGATGCCCTCAAGACGTAATTTATAATATTTATAGCGGGAGTAAGTGACAGCGTACCTACTGAAAATTTAAAGGGGTTGCTCAGTCAACGAAACTGAGCGATCAGACAATTTGAATGGGAAGGCCAAAAATATTTTTCATTTCCTGAAAGAATTTCCTTCTGATTGTTGTTCAGTTTCATTGACTGAGCAACCTCTTTCAGTTTCCGGTATGCTGTCCCTTACACCCGGTATGTACATTTTACTTTAAATGTTTTGTTTCACCAGTTCAAAAAGGAAGTTTGGATGTGATTTGCTATACAGGGTGTAAAAAAAAGTACTGCGTTCCTTTAAACCACATGTTCTACTGATGATACTAAACAACTTTCCCAAAGCACAAAAATTTTAGCTCGAAAAAAGAATGTACCTTTTCCATACAAACCAATGCTGACCAACAAAAAATGCTGATCATATTTAAGGGTGCGATTCTACCCATGAAACTGAACAACTTTCCCCAAGGATCATTTGTCGAAATATGAAAAAAAAATGCCCTCCCATTCTTCTTAGCGAGTGGATTACAAATAGACTCGAGCCGCTGACACCATTTGTATGGGAGGGCCAAATTTTTTTTCATATTTCAACCTATGTTCCTTAGGGAAAGTTGTTCAGTTTCATGGGTAGAATGGCACCCTAAAATATTGTCAGCAATTTTTTTAATTCCCGGTATGTTTAATTTCTGTAACCTCAATCTTGCAGGTGAGTCCAGGGCGCGACAGTACACTGATCACTATGTCTAATTCCCTAACGTACTTCTTCAAGAGCTTGGTCAATTATACGTTGAAGAGCTATGTCGAATCTGTCTATCAAGCTCCAATAGCCATGGCTCTTCATAGTAAGTTACACTTTTGTTACCCACATTTTAGAGTCAGCTGTGTTAATTAAAATGTTATACACTGTACAGTTTATTTACATACGAGATATTTACAGTCACTGTGGTACACCAAGGCCCGTATTGATAATCAGCACTCAAGAGTGACAGCGAGTTTAAGTTCGTATCAGAAATATCATTTCAGTACAAAACGACCTGTCAAATCCATACTTAATATTGCTCTCAATCTTGAGATCGATTTATCTTAAACTCGCTGTCCGTGTCAAAAGCGGATTATTCGTACGGGCTTAAATATTAGAAGCATAATTACTTATTTTATTATGTATAAAACATTACTTGTATTTCACAGATCCGTTTCCAGTATTTTATCTGTGGCCTTTCTTCTTCCACAATTTACATTTTAATGACCTGACGGTGCGCGTCTTCTATCTAACTGCTTTTGTTATGGAGTTCTTGATATTTGTAAGTTAAATATAAACAAATAACGGCAACACAGACTTGCCTGTGAATAAGTCCGGCTGAATGATCCCAACAAAGCGGTGGTAGGCTCCGCAAGGGGCCGCCTGGCTCGCGACCACCCTCTCACCTGAGTCCGGCGCCAAACAGCTTGCTGTGTTCTGTCGGTGCGTGAGACTACCAGTGCCTTGACAGGCTGCAGCTACGATGCCACAGACAGACAGACATACACACATAGCTGTGAAACTTATAACACCCCTCGTTTTTAGACGTCGGGGGTTAAGATATTTTATTAAACGTTTTGTAAGTAAACGTTCAATGTTGTTTCAGGTAATAACCTACCAGTTATTGGTAGAGGTGGTGGTCTGCGAATGGACTCTTGCCAAGAGATGGGTGGCCACGGTGCTGCTCAGTACGATAGGGTTGACGATGAGCGTCGTTTGCAGTACAATGGTAACCTATGAAGAAACCTTTTCTTTTAATATTACAGTGCCACCGATTTATCTGTTCAGGTGGCGATATTTGGAACTAAAATTTGGCTATGGTTACACTGAAAGCGATTAAACCATGCCAGCTATAGTGGCTAATGCAGCGCCACTAATAAGCTGTCTTTGCTTCATTTAGTTAGGTCAGTCTGAATTAGATTTTCGAGTCGGCGTACGACCCACTAAACCCTGTATCAGAGATTGTAAACCACCAAAATCTTTTGACATGACAAAGTTTGGTCAGAGACGTTCTTACAAAGCAACGCAACACAGCAAGCTAATTCAAGCACTGCTCTCTTCTCGCTATTTTCTTCTCTACCCAGAGGTTGTCTGGAATAGATCGCTTCCAGTTATAAGACCGCCTTTGTATGCATTAGTTTTAAGATTTATTTATTCATCTTTCTTGTGTGTGCAATAAGACGTTCTTTACTTACTGTTCGGCGCATTCACATCAATACGTTATTTTACAGGCTAAAATGAAAGCGTACATTGTGACCACTGCGCTCACCAGTGTGTTTCAAGTGGTGGTGATTTGCTGGTGCTACCCCCTAGAGAGACTATTAGATGATGTGCACTTCATGAACGGGGAAGCGATGCGGCCTTTGAGGCAATGGGGGCTCAGGCTGCTGCCTTGGTATCATATCGTTAGTAGCTGATGGTACCTGCTGAGATGTGTGTTGTCTTAGTACTTAATAGTCACCTGATGTAAAAGTCAAGTGCCTGGTGACTGGTTGTTCAGAAAATCACCAACTATGGTAAAAAACCAAGGAAATGCTTTTTTAGGAGGAATGTTGCTTATCTGCTAAAAACAACAAGTCTTACGGCGCTCGCAGTATGGTAACAATCCTCCATATTGAGAAAGACTTGGTCAGCAACATATTGGTATGCACCGAATCCCTTGGCTAATGAGGATAAAAACGCAAAGCTAATTGCAGATGGCGCCACCAGCGAGTGTTCCAAAAGAGACCAATGAGAAGACGCAAAACTGATATTGACATTGACATTGACAGATTACCAGACCAATCACAGGAAAAAGGAACACTCGCTGGTGGCGCCATTTAGTTCCTAGTTTTTATCCCCATTCTTCTGGCTTTCTTCGTCTTGGAGAACAAGTCTGTATTTAACGGTTTCCATAAAATACCTACTCTTTATTTCCAGTACAAAACATACAACATGTTTCTCGTGTTCTACGACATGAGCAAGGCATCGTCTACTCATCGGGCTTCCACCATCAATGTAGACTACACCTTAAATGGCAGGTCCTCCTGGATCTGGTTGATACCAGTTTTGCCTCTGTTCCTTGGGTGCTTGTATACCGTTGTGAAGATCGTCCTTCTTAGAAAACAGGCTAGTATTCTACCATCAACAACGTTCTTCTTCGTCTTAACATGTCGATCGTCGTTGGCGTAAAATAATTATATTAATTTCGATCCCGAATTTCACGGGGTCAGCTACCTAGTCAAGGGGATTAGACGAGGATGCAGGTTTTTACACAGAGCTGCTGTCTGACCTTCGCAACCCAGACGGAAACCATAGATCCAATTCTAGATTATTTAAGAACAAGATCGCTATTAGTCTCTGTTTTTTTTGTTTGTTTTAGAACTGGCGTGTGCTGATGAAGCCTGCACCTGAATGGGGTCCGGAGGATCATGTCACCCGCGATCTTAGAAAGCAGTTTGATAGCAGAACGGTATGTTTGGAGACTTTTTTGGCAGCTAATACGTAAAAATCAGGGATATTTCTTACATAAAGGATAGCCAGAGTGTCAGACATACATAGGTACATACATAAACTCACGCCTTTATCCGTTACGTGGTAGGCAGAGCGTAAAACACCTCGCAAAAGGCGCCTTCGACGTGTCTGACAAAAAATTGAAGGCAATTTTTGATTGTAATGTGTATCGCTGTAGTGACAGGTTGTCAGCCCATCGCCTAAATTAAAATACACTGTAACCCTCGAA